>VUQR01023841.1:11125-50537 GCA_015108515.1 Hemichromis elongatus | reverse complement strand
TTAAAAAAAATATTGTTGTTGTTATTTTTTGTAGTTACGTTTTTTTTAGTTACGGAGCCCCGCAAGTGACATGGGAGAAAAAAAAAATAAGATGATCTCGCAAAACGATCCCGCTACTTTTTGATAGCGGTTCTGTTGAAGGGTGCGGTAGGGTACGGAGCAGAGAGGTCAAGAGAGGCCCCACAAGAGGACATCATACACACGAACAAGACAAACTGTGTCTTTATAAATCTATGAATCGCTCAAATGGGTGTGTGTGTCCTCCATCACTGTGGTTGTTTCTAAGGTTCAGTGGTGCTGACCTTGAGGTGGATGGACTTTTGCGAGATCTCGCAAAATTTTTGCGAGCGCTCGCAAAAGTTTTTTGGGTTCTTGCAAAAGTCCATCTTATTGGTTTTTTTTCTCCCATGTCCCATGCGGGGCTCCGTATTTAGTTATGTGCTGAAAAAAAAAAAAAGTAGCAAATTAAAAAATCTGTATCTGTATATTTTAATGCTTTCAGGTAAACTAGAAACAATGTAGCATTTAATAGAGGCTCACACTTGTTAGCTAACACTGCCTCCAGGTCTGTGTCGCTGTCAGGAAACCTCAGTTTATGTGAGAGGAACTTTATTTTCTGCACATTTAACCGTTTCTCAGTTTTAGCGTATTTAGTTTGATGAAACTTTTGTCTCAAGAATGTAATTTGAGAGTGAGTGGTTCCAGCTAACCCCAAACACCAATCATCAATATCTTTAGTCTCAGGACATCCCGTCCTCTTCTGCTTAGGGTTAGGGTTAGAGTTAGAACGCACAGGAAAAAGAAAAGAAAAATCTTTGTTTCGATCCAACGTTTGTATTAAAACATTGGTAAGGTTGCAAAATTTAGAAATTAGAATGAGGGCAAGCCTTCCCAGTGCTTTGACAAACATGTGAGGTAACCATGTAAAAGGCTTTTTATGCATGCTGTTCTTTGCAGAGAAAAAACAGAAGAAAAACAGTCTTATTTCACAACGACTGCATTGTTTGTAATTTTGAATCGACATGATTTATCGTTTTACTTTGCGCAGTCAAAACACGACCTGCTGTGCCACTGACTGGTAAAAACCTCTCCTGCAGGTTTACACGTGTCCCTCGGAGTGAGGACAAAAGTGTAGCAGATGACACGCTGACAAAACAAGACAAACAACACAGTATTTAGCAGAAACACATCAGCTGAGAAATGCTGCAACAGAAGTTTTGCAAAATGAGTAGAAATGTTTAAACGGCTTATTTGCTCCTGTTACATTCTTTGGTTCTACTGTAAAGCCTGGTTATTATTTCTGTATGTCTTATATACATCAGAAGCTGAATGACCTGCACTGTGTGTCTGTTAGGCGTGTGTCTGTTCATCGTGGTGGTGATGTATCTGATGTGGATCCAGGTCCTGGACACTCTGGATCAATTCACCCTCCAGCAGAAAGCCTCTCGCTGCCCGTCTTTCCATCTCAGCGTCCAGCACGGCCCCTCGTTCTTCCTGGCTCCGGTGGCCGTCTTCTTCTCCCTGCTGGCCGGCCTCCTCTTCGTCCTGGTCGGCCGAAGCATCGAGAGTAAAGAGCTGGACAGCACGGACAAAATCTCAGAGATTTCGACAGATGAGCTGTGAATACAGACAGTCGAGTTTTTTTTAAAAGTTCACCGCTCCACGTGTCTGGAGTGTAATGCCGTGTGCTTGGTGTGTAGATGAGTTGTGGATGTGGAGCTGATGATGCTTGAGAGGGAAAAAAATGTTTGTGGCTTAAAATCAGTCACAGGAGGCTCCAGAAGAATCAGATGTTGACTTGTACCATCGATTGAATGCTGTGATTTTTAGTCGTATTAGTTGTGTCATGTGTAGCAGCACTGTGAGCCAGCTGCTTAAAGAAATGCTTACATGAAATAAGTAAAGAGTCCCTGACCAATGATGTTCATGCTGCCAGAATGAGGTGGTGTTACCATCTTTTATATACAGTTTATAGTCCATTCAGACGATAGACTGTATATAAAAGATGGACAAAACCAATGGGCATTTGGACTTCCCTTTTTGGAAACCTAATGTTAACATGGAGCCAGACGTGACCATATCTGGATTGCTAAGTGATTAACTTGGTTAATAAGCTTGTATTCATAAACTGTACATATCTGCTAATTAGTACTAAAAAAAATACCAGAATTTAATTTGGCAAAACTAAATCAGACTGTATTTTTAATCAAGTTGATTTAAAGTTATCCAAAGGGCACCAGGACCACAAACACAGAGGAGACGTTCAGCTTCGTGAGGCCTCGCAGAAAGCTAAAAATCGCTGCCCGAGTAGGTTTCGTGCTCCCACTTGAACTAATGTAAAGTTGAGCATTATAACAGTCTTATTTCATTATAACATCATAACACTGAGTCTATAGAGACGGCCTTAAACGGCTGTAGGAGGAACTGACCTGTCGGCTTCCTTTTTCAGGACGCTGCAACTTGATTCGAAGCCTCTCCTACAAATTAGGAAGTGTTTATTGTGCTGTTGCTGTGGAAAAAAACAAATAATTGTGTGTTTTTTTTTAATACAGTGACATTTGATTGATTGGTCAAACGGTTTATGCCATTGTATTTTTCTCTTATCTCATTTTGCTTTTGATTTATTTTGTTTTTATTTTAATTCACGTGATCCTGTCGCGTGTGATTAAATCAGTGTTTACCTCATTGTTGATACGTTCTTTTGTTGTTTTAAAAAAAACCCAACAATATACAAAGTTAAGAAAGGGCATCAAACTAACGTTTAATTTTCAACACATCAAAAAGCATCATTTACATTAAAATTAGATCATGAACTAATCCGTTGAGGTTTGTTAGTCCTTAACGCGTGTTACTAAAGATAATAGGATTTAGAGGAACTGCAGGACTTACGTAGAAGTCCAGAGAAGTTTAATACAGGAGAAAAGCTAAGATGTTGAGACTCGTTTTAAGACATTTGACAGAAAAAAGGAACTTTGCCTTTGCTGTGATGTGCGTGATGGGGCCCGGTGATCCATAAAAGTAGAGTCGACCTCGTAGGTTAAAGCTGCGTGGGCCTGTGGCGGCCATTTTTGTGGTCACCAAACTAAAACCAATGTAGGGGCGCGTAAGGGCTTGAAATCAATCTACTTACTATTTATATAAATACGTTCAGTTTCTACAATTTTATGACAACATGTTCGAGACATTTTTCTCCAGTCGGTAAACTACTGTAACTTTACATTTACTGCATTTTGCTGTTTGTAAAGGTTTTTCACTGCTTCTACTCAGCGATTTCATTGCATTGACACAGCATAGTAATCAAACACATGTGCATATAAATGATATCCAGACAGTTCAGATTTCATGTGTTGGCAGTTTAAAGTTTTTATTCAGTGTTTTGTTTCCTGTGGTTAATGTAATTGTTCTAACAAAAACCCATATCCTCAAAATGCTTGATGTTTTCAAACAGTTATTTAGGAAACGAATAAGTTTAGACTTATTAGGAAAACAACAAAATTCTTCAAGCATTTTTCCATTTGGAAAACTACGACCTATAGCTAAAAGGATTTAAACAAAGGGTTTGGAAATTATGAGACTATTTTGTGTCTTATCAATAAGATTGCTGACTTTTCAGGTGACAATCATCCTCGGAGGGTAACCTAAGGAAGTCCTTGCTTTAAAGGCTGGCTGTTCGGAAAGGTGACTGGAAGGATAGGCTTGGTACGAAAAGCTGCAAAAGATACAGAGATGTGCTGCCGTTGGAGGAGGCTGGATCACTGAATGCAAAATCAATGCAGCACTTCATGCCTCCATTGACTGACATGCAGATTTCTGTTTCCAGCAGGACTTAGCACCTGCACAGTGTCAAAACTCAACCAGACCACAGCTGCATTTGCAGACACTGCAGGAATTCATGGTGAAGGAGCGCAAGCCAAGTACTGAGTGCATAAATCAACAAACAATACTGTGGGAAGGTCTTGAGCAATCCATCATTTCTTTGTATTTTCATAGGAAGGTGGGAAAAAGGTGCAGTGATTTATTGAAACACGTACAAACATACATGTAAATACAATATATAAGGAAAAAACAGTTACAATTGTAACGAGCTTAAAAGACAATATTTGGCGTGACCACCTTTATTCTTCAGCACAGTCTGAACTTTCTCTCGTCATGTCTTTAAGTAGTCTTCAGGAATAGTTCTCCAGGCTTATTGAAGGACATTCAAAGCTCTTTTTTGTCTGTTTCTGCCTTTTGTTCTGTTCTCTGTCAACATGATCCCACACTGCTTCAACAATGTTGAGGTCCGGGCTCTGGGGAGGCCGATCCATGACTGATAGTGTCCCACTGTGTGTTTTTATATCCAGAACCTGGATTGGTTCTGGATAGAAATTGAATTGTTTGTATTTGCTAGAAATAATACAAGGACAAGTAGTTCACTAGTACTTGATTATTATTTCCAGCAAATATAAACAATTTGGATGGATGACATAAGGATTAGTATGATTTAGTATGATTTAAGATGAAAATCAGAGGCAAGCGATGTCAAAAGGACCAAAACACAGAAAAGCTTCCATCTGTGAGGATAAAGTTGGTCATTGCAAATGATTTTTCTAATCTATTTAACAGATCCCATTGTGATTAATGCTTCCCTGCTCTCATTCTGCCTTTATTATAATTGATAAATCAAATTTGACAAAAGTTTAAGAGAGGATGGCCGCTTCAGTGTGCGTGGAAGCAGTGAGTAGATTGAGTGTGACTGTGGCTGCCTGTCATGAGGACATCAGGCTGAAGATCTGAAATACTGGGTCAGAGGGATGAGGATAATAATAAATTAGACTGTCATAATCCATTTTCTGATAGGAGGGCTGCTTCGGCCTGCACGTAAAGCTGTCCGGCAGCCACTAGAGGGCAGAGTCGGCTCAGGATAGCGTTTGGAAGGGTTGCATCTCACCTCATTAAAATCCCTTTTATCCCCTAGTAGATTCCTTACGATGATGTCCGACAACATGAAATGCAGAGTCCCAGCGCACACATCAGATTAGGTCTACAAAGGGAGGGAAGCAGGGGTGAAATTTGTAAGTGATAATTAAGTCAACTCATTTAATTTTCCCTCACAAACAAAAGAATTATTATTTTTTTCCCTCTCTTGAAATTCAGTATTACTAACATTATATCACAAGAGGAGGAGGAGGAGGAGGAGGAGGGGGTGGAGGCCCACAGTCACACCTTTTATAATTGGAAAAGGCAAACAGAAGT
The DNA here is from genome assembly GCA_015108515.1 of Hemichromis elongatus. NCBI lineage: Eukaryota > Metazoa > Chordata > Actinopteri > Cichliformes > Cichlidae > Hemichromis > Hemichromis elongatus. The sequence goes on along the minus strand of VUQR01023841.1, from coordinate 45,302 downwards.
GAGACTTCGAGATGATACAGTGACGAAAACGAGTCTTTCATTATTCGTTCACGTCTCACGCTCCTGCTCTTATCCGTCCCTTCTCTTCTTAATCTCCGCTGTGAACTAGGTGAGCATAATTACACCTGAGCATGTCACATTCATTCCCCCAGCCGTCACCAAACGTCTCTGTCACCTTCTCCTCGCCGCCCAGGGTTCATCTTTACCTTCTAATAAATGCGAGGAGATCCAGTCATAGCGCTTGGTTTCAGTCGCAGAGATTGTGGCAGATTCATTACTCGATCCAGGAGTGCTGTGGGGAACACGTATGCGCTCGCCGCCACCAGTCCTTTAAGTTGCGTTGTCACACTGGGCCTTTGCAGTAGACAGCGCTGATTGCCTAAAGGAGCTAACTACAAAAGAAAGTAACCCAAGGCGTTTATGGTACACCTTGATAAAAACATTATACCATAAAAATAAAGAAAGACTGTGCAAAAGTTGACTGATTAACCACCATTTATCAGCTTTAACTAGCAGTTTTGTCTTGCTGCTGTTGTCCTTGTGAATGGAAGGGTGCCAAAAAAGGCCACCCCAAGTGCTAGGGCAGGTTTAACCTTTACCAGCATTTTCCAATTCACAGAATCCCAGATGGCACAGAGAGAGGTGGTTGCTTTGTTTCCTCTTTTGACTTCTGCCTTTTCAGCTCCACTGTTGGAGAGGTGATTTTATTCTATCATTTGGGAAGAAACTGCCAGCACGCCCCAAGCCCATGTAAAAATCTTTATGACCACACATCAACCATTAAAGCTCCCCTTAATCCGTCCCTACTGTCCTCCTATTCATGTTCCTCTATATTTTTTTTTATTAACCTCTGTGGTTTCTATGAAAGAACTCTCTAAACTCAGTGAAGACAGAACTATACCTTTATATACCTCAGGGCGCTTTATACTGTAAGGTAAAGACCTATAATAATAGAGGAAAATCTCCAGCAATCAAGCAACTGTGATTGCTGGACAACATATGGAGGACATCAAACGACCAGCTATGAGCAAGCGCTTGGAGACAGTGGGAAGGAAAAACTCTATTTTAACAGGAAGAAACCTCCAGCAGAACCAGCCTCAGGGGAGGGGCTTGTTGGGGGTGATGGGAAGTAAGTAACATTAAGGTAAAGTTACACTGACAGCAGCTTGCTATAGTCTGTTAGCCTGATATGGGTTTAGCTGCAAAACCAAACTACTTATACCAGCAATAGGCTAAAGTCAGCTATGCTAGCCCTGCTTACATTACCATTATCAGAGTTCACATGACACACCAACCAGCCACTTGGATCCCCCTTTATCTTCAGAGCTGCTTTACTTTTTTCTTTTCTTTAGCACAGATTCAACAAGGTGCTGGAAACATTCCTCAGAGATTTTGGTCCACTTTGAGACGCTAGAATCACACATGTGCCGTAGATTGGTCTCGTTATGGAGGCCATCTGAGAACGATGAAAACAGTGTCATGTTCAAGAAGTTTGAGATGATTTGAGGATGCATGTTGTCTAGCCCCAGTGGCCTAACGGATAAGGCACTGGCCTCCTAAGCCAGGGATTGTGGGTTCGAGTCCCATCTGGGGTGGTTTCAAGCAGTGTAGCGTAGTGGAAGTGTGCTGGGCCCATAACCCAGAGGTTGATGGATTGAAACCATCCTCTGCTAGGCTTTTTAGATAGCCAGCTTTCTGTCATTAACGCAAGTTGTCCCTATATACACTGACTGGTAATTTTATTTCTAGTACTGGTTTGGATCCCTTTTTGCCTTCTGATCTCCTTTAGTTCTTCAGCAAGGTGCTGAAAACATTCCTGAGAGATTTTGGTCCATGTGTAAATGGTAACATTACACAGTTTGTCAGCCCCACATCCACAAAGAAAGAGAAACTCGGATTGATTGTGTAGGAAAATCCCAGCACATCAGCAGTTTCTGAAATACTCAGAGCAACAACCATGCCACATTCACAGTCACTTAAACCTTCTCTCTTCCACATTCTGATGTTCCAGGTTACACTTGAATCCTAGATCTGACTCTGTATGGATGCTCATGTGGTTTCATGAGTCTCCACAAACAACAGAAACACCACCCAAACAAAACAAAGTCTAGGAAGCTGAATGTACATTTTCTCTATTGTGTTGGTCAGTGCTGCAGCACGCAGCCCCAGTGGCCTAACGGATAAGGCACTGGCCTCCTAAGCCAGGGATTGTGGGTTCGAGTCCCATCTGGGGTGATGCTATCATTAAATCTAACTAGTTTTGCTTTTTTTTTTCACTTTAGTTTAACTGAACCTCAGGAGTTTTTTGAGGTTTTTGCAAAACTTCTCCAGGCCTTAAGAATACTGTCACATTGCATGTTTTTCAGATTCTTCATGGGCTTTTTAATCCCTATTCCAAGGATTAAGTTAGCATAAGATATCAGCGACTAGATTAGGTAGGGTTATGGATAACATAAAAAAAAGAACAAGACTGTCCTTCTTTCTTTTTTTTAAACAACGACCAAAGACCTGAAAGCCTGAGTGTTCCTTTAGTGTCATATGTATGTATGTAACCTCTAAAAGGCCCTTAGCATCTTTTCATCTATAAAATATTTACCTTATATGAGGGTTTCACCATCTTTTATACTTACCTGATAATGCGTAAATGTTTTCTTTATAGTTTTTCTGAGGCCCTGATGGACCAAAAATAACAGCATCTTGGCATCTGGTCTTGTTTCTGATGATGCTCGAATACAGTGCCAATGATCAAAAAGGCAAGCTCGGGTTAATGTATGTATATAATGTCACTGAGTCAAGCACCCTCTGCAGCGAGAATCTGAAAGAAAATGATGTATAGAGTTTTTCTTTTTTGCTGCTTTCACAACATAAACAAATATAATGAGCATCCTTTAAAAGCAGAACACGGCCTTTCGTCTGATCCCCCGCCTTCACCAAACCTCCCCCTGTTCGCTCTGCACGTTGGTACACTCTGCTCTACCTCCACATTACCCAGAGGCCAACCCAGGGGGCGCAATTATTCAGGCCTTTGCTCAGCCAAGTAGAAGAAATTAGCCTCGTCTCCCGAACCAAGACCTTCTAACCTGCACCAGGACCTCGGGCTGCCTCTCTGACTAGCACGACCCCATGTGACTTCCCTCTCCAGACTTCGTGTTTTCCATACATATGAGCCTGAGCTGGCCGGAGCCACGTTCGGCTTCCATACGGGCGCTCTTCGCACAGGCTGACGATGGTGGGCTGGGGAGCTGCGGGTTATAAAATCCAACACCCCCACACACCACCGCCGTGCACCGCTCCTGGGAGAGGATGCTGGCGGCCTCGGGCCAGTGATTCGCTCTTACAGCAAATCAACATTTAAGTCTAAAAAAAAAAAAGGAGAGCAGCTGGACTCAGATGTGTCATTCTGCGTGGCCTTAAAGCTCCGATTACAAAAGAAATATTGAACATTTAATTTGCGAATACAACCAGAAGTTGTGTAACCTTTACCAGACACTTCACATTCAGTCAAATTACTGCAGGCAATGATCTAAATGAGCAATTATGGGAAAGGAGAAAATGGTTTAATAACTCCTGTGATGACAGAATATGGTGTGCAGGTGTAAGGCCAAAGAAGAAAAGCTTCTCTGCCTCACTTTTATATTTTTATCTTGATCTTTTCTTTTGAGTCACAGGTGATTCTGTTTCTTACATCTGTGCTTTTACAGTCTCAGCTTACCTTTCAGATTTTTTTTTTTTCATTTTTCTGCCCTCCATTTCATTTATTCAGGCCAGTCAGTGGTGGATAATGAGGTCTGTGGCCTGGTGCTGTGCTCCCCAAGTCTCTGGGTACAGTAAGGAAATTCTCACAGCTTTGCAGCTGCATCGCAAAATCTTCCAGCAACCTTGACTGCCTTGGCTAAAAGGTGTCCACTGGATGAAAGGCTGTACCAGTAATCCAACTGCTGACACACACCTGATCTGTACGACGACATACTATCAGGACAAAAATCCGCTAGAAATGGAGACGTTAGCCAGGAACTCTGGGAATTATATCTGTGCTACATTTATTACGTACCTCGAACAAAGTGGTTTTCTTTTTTGTGTTTACTGAATTACACCTGGAGGTTGTTTACTCTGTTCATTCATCAGTTGATACATTTGTACATTTGTAGCTTTTTTCCATTGTTTTGGTTTATTTTTACAGAGAGAAAAATCCAAGCGAACCAAAATGCATCACAACAAACCATGCGAACATATTCAGTCTGCTCATTGGCCAGGTGTGTCTGGGTCGGGAGCAACAAACATAAATACGGGAAGAAGTTGCTGTTTGGGAAAAAGTCACAACTGACAACTAGTCACAAAATGAAGGTGGTTGCGAGCCCGTGCAGACCTTTGCACAGCTATAGTACCTTCCTGCATTAAGAACCTGGACAAACTGCTCTAAAGCGCTGCTGTTAATTACTTTTGTAATTACATGTAGGTGTGAAATATATGCATAAAAAAGAAGAAATAGCACAGCACCGTAGTCATGACTGTTATGTATTATTAATGCTGCTGGACACACATTTTCAACCTTTTTTAAAGTTCCTTTAGGTGATTTTCAATCTGCACTGGTTAAAAGGGAAAACTGTGTTGACTTTATTCCCAGAGACAAAGTTTAGCTCTTATGTGTCAGTTTTTTTTACACATGATGTTTTTGATTTAGGTGCGCTGTTATTCACAAGGAGTCAACACAACAAACCACATGTTTGATTTGGCACATCTGATACAAATGACCTTCCTGAAGTCATCCCGAAGGGATTCGTGTTTCGTCCTGGGATCGATGGTTAGACCAATGCCTAATACGTAGCCAGGTTAGCTTTAGCCATTAAAACATCTGGGTTAGAAAAATATGGTTTAAGGTGAGAACTTTTCTGGTCACGTCTTTCAAAACTTCTTCCCATGTTTATGGCTCAGTGAAGTCTCTAAAAGAATATACTTCAGTTACAAAAAGCTTTTGAAATGGATTACTTACAAATTTGTAGCAGTTCCTGTCTGTGAAGAAGAACCATTTTCATACATGACTTTTCACTGACATCGAGCAATGCTAATCACTTCTCCCTCCAAAGGTTTATCATGGTGATGCTTCCAATTTTACTCACACTGTATATTTAATATTCTTTGTTTTTTAAAAGTATAACCAGAAAAAAAAAATTCTAGCACACATTGAATTAGCACTGAAGGCATTTTGACAGGTAGTTTTGAACAGAACACACAGCTCACGTTGACCTTAGTTTGGCCAGTCCAGTGAAGCTACATGATAAATATGAAAAATTACAGAAAAAGTTCTGGCAGTTCACAGCCCAGACTGTCCTGTAATGATAAAATATTAAGTTTTAGTTCATTTTTACAAAAAAGGAAAGAAAAAAAGGTTCTTTTATTGTGGATAGCGTCAAATCAGTAACTTTTTTGTCGTTTTGTCATTTAGTCTTTTATCTGTTACTTAATTACTTTGGTGTAGTATCAATGTAAGTGGGTGGGGAGGGAAAGCTGTAAAACTCAAATACAGTTAAACGTTCACAGGGCAGATTGGAGTCTGTGCCGGGGTGATTCTGCCCCCCGGACCTTAGGTTTCGCACCCCAGTGCTAGGCTAAACTAAGGGTTTAGCAGCAGGTCTGTTGCCATAAAAGCTGAAGTAGAAAAGTGTGTAGACTTACAGTGTAAACGTAAACACTGAGTACAGTTATAGCTAGATGTAATGCAAAGAAGAACTACACATAACCCTCTGTGGCGTGCGTGGATTTGGTTTTTCCAAGCTCAGATCCTTGAGTACAACCAACCAGGTGACAGGTGGGTTGAATTTGAACATTTAATTCCATCTCATATATATTGGCTGAATGTCCCGCCTGTGCACACTGAATTTACCCCCCTCTTATCCTCTCTGCCCGTCTTCCCTCAGCTCCCCACAGTCTGTTTTGCACTCTCTTTATCTCTTCTTTATGACAGGCCTCTTACCTTGTGACTATAGATATCCCTGAGCCTTATCGTGGCGAGGGCCAAATGAGGCACAGGATGAAAATGATGGCTTTTCTTTATCTGTGGCCTCTCCAGGACGCCATTTCATCAGGTCAGTGTGTGTACATTTGGAGAGGCAAAATGCTTCTATTGAACTAGCACCCACAGCCGTGCCTCTTGGCTCCAAATAGGCTTTACCTACTTGTCCATGTTTTCTCCCCCTTGTTCCCACTTATTCTGCCTCCCCTCTCTCTTTGCCTCTCCCTCGTTCCCTCACCCTTTTCCCAAAGAAAGCGATCAGCTCCGTGCACTGGAAGAGGGAGCAGAAGACGGCGAGAAAGATTAAATCCAAGTTTCTTTCATCCGTGAACGCTTTCATCTCTGGTTTTTAGCAAACAGAGAGAATTATCAGTGCCGCGACTGACGAGGGCGACGGGGCGGGGGTGGAACGAGGGAGGAGCTGGAGACGAAGAGGAGGAGGTGCAAAGTAAGGTGGTAGCCAACTGGGAATAGGAAGGGAATCCGCTTGCTGTGCAACCTCTGGTTTTGTGGAGCATTAGGTTTATCTACTGAGGACCAGGGGAGCTCCTTTTCATCGTGACTCACCCTTTCTTACTATAGAAAACTCAAGTTACCTCTGAAGACCATCAAGAACATCACCACAGCCCTCTGAGTCTCAATTCGACTTATAGATTAGGGCTAAAAAGCACAAAACGAGCAATTAACAGGTAGGCCCAGCAGACCCAAGGAGTCACAAAACAGTCTCCTATTTAAGATCAGCACTAATCCATCCTTCCAAAAATGTCACCAAAACTAAACAGATGATTTTTTCTCCCCCCTCTATTCTCTGATACTTGGCATGTCGTCTAATCTCCACTGTTCGGAGTGTTTTTTCATTAAATTTGTGTCAGGACTAATTTCGAGGGGAATGAATACAGATGTCAGGATGCCATCGAATCCCATCGCGGGGCCTTTAATGAGATAACAGGCTTTAGTCAAAGAATTAGCGCTATTGAAAAAAAAAAGAAAAAAAAAAGAATGAGATTAGTTCAATGGGATGTAGATGCAGAGTAGAACAGGGTGAGGGAGAGAGGAGAGGGGAGACCAGAGTCATATCAGACCTGCCCTGCCAAATCACAAATCTATTTCCGACACTGGTATTAATTATCAAACTAAAGCTGCTGTTGCATATTGATTCATCGGGGTGCGCACTTGTATTATCTCCTATTAAGCAGGAAAAAAGGGGAGATTATATGAAGCCTTCGGGGGCGTTTTATGGATCCTGTGAGACGGTTAAACCGTGTCACGGACTCCAGAGCAACAAGACGAGCTCTCCGAGTTTGTGAGCGTGTGTGTGTGTTTCCACTTATTGCCGCTTATGTGGGCTCGAATGCAGTCTTAAGCTTTAAATTTGATTATTTTTAGTGAACATTTTTCAATTAGCCCCACAATCCCTGAATATATTTCTGTGTGCAGACACATCCGTGCACAAGTGCAGGCAGCAATTTTGCAAAACTTGGAAAAACAATGAGTCCAGAAAATGCTGTTTGTGAATCACGTACAGACTTGGAAAAAAAATGCTAATGTCTTTCTGTTGAAGAAAGAAAAACCCAGAATGGTCACTTGAAAGTGACACAAGTTATATAAACAAGAGCGCTTAGCAAGTGCCATTCCCCCCGAAGGGCAGGCGACACTAAAACTATTCAGATTTAGATCAGGGTTCATAGAAGGCTACTTTAGAATAGTCCAATATTTTGTTCTTAGCTATTTCCGGGTGTTTTAGCTGTGTTTCGGGTCATTATCCTGTTGGAGGACCCGTGACCTGTGTTATCAGAAAACCTTATTAGCTGATAGTTTCAGTATACCCTGCACGGATTCAAGACACCCTGTACATTGCATAACTGAGCCCTCTCCATTGGAGTGTCCAAATTCAGGGGCTACATCCTTCAAAGGACCTGGCCTACTTGTGTCTTCGAAGACCGGAAGTGAGTGGTTGTGAAATTGGACGGACTAGCCTTCAGACCTGCGTCACCAGCCATTACTGGCCTTACCTCGGTGTGTCTCCTGTTTACTAGCAACTGTGACAGCCTGAAGCACACAGCTAAAAAAATGGAACCAGAACTTCTGTACTGTCGTCACCATCGTGGTTTTGTATCTCAGGCTGAGAGATAACCATATCCCATATCCCAACCATATGGAGTGTTTTCCCAGTGCATTAATTAAGTGTAATCATATGAATAATGCTTTGATTTAAACTGTTTTCTGCTGAACAATCGTGAGTTACTAGTACTTAACTATAGCGGTAACATTTTGTCCCATCATTGTTTTCATATTTCTAAATAACAGCCCTGTGAACCCTGTTAATGGACAATTCAGTGAACAGTGGGAAGAAGCATCCCAAAGCACTCTCTGCAGATCACTCTGTGTGAAGCTCTGCCCACCAACCAGAAAACAGATCTTGCTTCAGCAACTTCACCAATTTCCTTGTCCACACTTTTGTTGTACATATGCATTGACAATAAAAGGCTATTCTATTCTTTTCTATTCTATTCTATTCATGTCAAAGTTTAAAGAAAGTCCGGGAAGAGATCATCCCTTTGCCCACCTCTTGTAGATGGCTGACTCCCTTCCTCATTTCCTTCCTCATCCCTTTCCGCTCGATCACCCACTTCTGCACTTGGCCCTGAAGTGTCCTTAGGGATAGAGGCAATTAGGAAAGGAGGCCTAACTGAGAGCATCTGGAAGCTGCTTCATGTTTCCTATCCTTTCAATAAATGATTTTAGGAATCTATCACACTCTTCAGCAGAGATGGTGCAAACAGTAGCTAGGACAGGGTTGATCGTGTTACAGAGAAGTCTCAGGACATGTTTTAGAGGAGTAACCATGTTTGAAAGGTAAGCAAGTCGCGTGGTTGGTTTGTCTCCAGCTTAAGACTTCTCAAAGAGTTTGACTCTCCACTCCAATGAGAATGGTACCAAATTTTCAGGTGAAGGCCAAACACACTGACCTGTGTGGTAATTTGTTTGTATATTACCTGAAGCATTTAATGGCCTCTCGAGTGGGGACGTGTCTATATTATATCCCGCCCTGGGCAATACCAAAGGCTCCCTGTGTGTAAACGAGTTATATTAAAGACATGCTTACTATATAAAGAAATGACAGGGACCTCACTTTTAGACACAGTAATTGTAATTTTGCCTGTTACCTCTGGGATTTGAATGAATGAATGTCGTTAACGGTTGAGTCTGGAACCTCGTTAAAAGGGAAAGGATTGCATTTTTGAGTCAGGCCTTAAAACACGACTGCAATAGCGGTGATTCGAGCTCTGTGCAATACCAACACTGGGGTAGTCATTTATTTCTTGCCAAAAGACAACTGAAGAGTGCATAAGGTGCGAATAGAACCGGGCTAACGCCTCATCTACGGTGGAACGATGAATCTATCTGTACTGACCACAGCTTTCCCCAAGAGAGGAGGGATTGGTTTCGCACCTTGCATCAAATAAGGATTTCTGGAAACACAATCTGACGTACAGTATGCTCGGCATGCAAAAGCCCTGTTTGAGATGATCAGAGGAGGTATATAACATAGTCACTGTGACCAGTGTGGGTGGTATCCAAAGTATTGAGGCACACACTTCACAAATAATGAGACCTCCAACAGTGTGACACCCATTTCACACATGGATGGCATCTGTGATTGGGAAACATATGTTTGTATTGATGTATAATTACGAGCATTGAGTTCTTCTACTTCCTCTAAGTTGGTGGAAATGACTCCGTGGTGTGTATGATTGAGTGTGTGCGATAGAAAGACAAAGAGAGCGAGGGGGAGAAAGTGTGATGGAGAAAGAGCATCAACACCCTGCTGACTGCACTCAATCACTTTCTTAATTATACAGCGTGAACGCAAGTCGCTGTCTGTCCGGAACCAAAATCACGACATATCATCTTCTGTATCACCTCCTCACTTTCTACCATCTACTGTTCAGGTGTTACGCAGGTAGCGAAGCCGGAAAAGTATAGTGATTACACAAGAGGCGTGAAGACTGACGTTTGCCTCGCTGTCACGATTGGTTGTGCAGGACTTGGGGATTCTGTTTGCCCTTCTCTTGCCCAGAGAAGAAGGTTTAGGAGAAACAAAAATAAAGAGGTGGAGAGGTAAAAACCTGAAGGATTAACAAATTCAAGGCAGAAGAAATGGGGAGAGAGGCAGAGAGATTGGAAAGGGGGAAGGGAGGCGTCAGCTAGAAAGGGAGGGAGAAAAGGTGAGAGGGAGGGTTGGATCGGTGGGAGCGGGGCGGATGGGGGGGGGGGCGTAGAGGACGACGAAATGAGACCAAATTTTCTTTGGCAATCTCCGTGTTCCTGCTGCAGGTGCTGGGGCCATTTCACTAAAGCAGGGCCAGACGCGAATGTCATTAGTTCCTGAGCCCCAGGTGAATTTGCCACAGTTCCACATGATTAACCCAGATAATTGTGTGTTGATAGCGAGCATGGTCGATGGAATACAATTTTCGGGCCCAGATTCCTAAACAAACAGCTCAGCAGCAGCAGCAGCAGCAGCCACCACGGTGAGCCAGGGAGACGGGATAACGGCAGAATACCGTCACGTTCCGAGGTTTACAAAGAGACGGGGGTGAGGGGGGGTGGTGGAAGGTTTTTGAGGTGGTAGGTGGGAGTCAGGGGTAAGACAGATTAAAGAAAATGTTAAATTTGTTGTTATCTGATGTAAAACTTTGCAAAAAAAAAACAACCCTTGATTTTACATTACAAATGAATTACTAAAATGTTTATGTGGACTTTTCATGGTTAGTTAGTGTCCTTAGCAGTTGTTTGGTTTCTTCGAAACAACTACCACCTTCATACAAATATTTTTCACTCAGAAATAAAACAAAATGTTCTTCATTAAATAACAATAAGGCAGGGGCGTAATTTCCAGGGGGGTTAGGGTGGTTATGACCCCCCCCCAACAAAATTATGAAATATCTTGGATAAATAGGCTGTTGATTTTCTTTACTCATTTCAGTTATTACCAGCAAAATAGTTGCATGTTTAATCATCTGGGAATTTACCCAGATTTATTTATTTATTCAGACAGAGATCTTGACCCCCCAACGTTCAGCACATTCAATGACCAAAGAATCATTTACCAAAAGAAAGTGTGTTTGACACATAGTCCTATTTTAACTTTAATATAGTAAAACATTTTATTTTATTAAGCCTTTGCTCACTCTCTCATAGCTCTCCATCTTTACCTCAATTCGTCTGAAGGTTTTCTCATTGCTGATTGGTTCCTGGGTTTCTTTGTCCTTTAACTGAACTCACCTGGAACACATTATATCAGAACTGCAGCTAAGGTGAGTTTCTTTTGTTCTTGTGAGTTTATTAAACCTTTTATGTCTAAGTTAATGACTTAAAGCCTGAGCCTGTTTTCGCTTTCACAGTTTAGCAGTCCATGTGTGTCTTCCTTTGTTAATTTAACTTTGTTAAGTTACTGTTGATGATTTAAAGGAAAATAAACCCACTGCAAAATTAGTGATGGCTGTTTTCTTTGCATTCTGGCTGGATGCCCATTACTTTCATCAAATCATTTGTTTTAAGTCAAATGTGACTGGGTGGTAAAGCAACAGCATCTTTCCCCACTTTAAAGGCAGACAAAACCTCCAATTCCAGGTCACGTAACAGCACAAAAATCAAGACTACCACATGCTCTGTGAGGGTTTTCAAATATATTTTTTTTCCTGCATGTGTTCACCATGGCTTTTGCTTTCAATAAAACTTGCTGAGTGAGCATGAAAACCATGAAACCGCCTGTATTTATTCTCTGGCTTATGCGATTTACAACCCGGCGTGCACCGCTATGGAATTCATCAGCAGGGTGTGAGAATTAGCCAGAGGTGAGAGACTAACATGATGTGCTGAGTAAACACACAGAGGATACAAATACAGGTGAAGAAAAGACATAAACCTGATACTGTGAGCATGCACGCTGGGTTTTTTTTTTATGATTAACTATATATGGCAGAGCCTGTATGTGGGAGAAGACCAAATCAGCAGACACTCATATACATACCAACTGGGAGACTTGCATATGGTTGGGGTAAGATGGATGGCGTGTCCCTGGTTTCCGAAGCAGTAATGTAATTTCCCCACAGTGACTTCAGGTTGATGGGATATTTGGTTTGGTCAGATATAATCTCTGCTGCTTGAATTACTCTGGAGGGTTAAAGTGAAAATTTACTTACAGCAATAATTACAGAAGAAATTGCAATAATTAAAATTTTATGTGGGCTAAATTAGGAAAAATCGACATTTAAACCCACGACCAGCAGTTGTTTAACTTGGCAGAAAGACCGAAAAAGACAGCGCTAGGCTCCAAGATTCAGGTTAATCAGAACCTGTAGGTTTTACACCTTTTAAAAGTTAAATTAACATCATGTAACATGTTAATTTGATTGCTTTAGAGGTGTTAGTGCTGAGTTTCTCTCTGTTTGGCTAGGCCAACTAAATGCTAGGTGAATACAAGCAGTAGAAGCCAATTAGTATGATCTCTTAGATGATGTCCGATAGACTGAAAAAGACTGGAAAAGTGTGTATTTAAATAGATTGGCACTTATACAGTGTTTTTCTACTCTATTAAAACACTAAACATTAAAAGTGCCATGCTACAGTCTTGGATGCTTACTTGGTTAGTGATTGGAGTGTGTGATAGCAGCGTAGGAGCAGTCCTATCACTACGAGGCTCTAAAACTTGGTCTGAGACTTGGAAACTTGGCTGCTGCTTCTGAGATGCTTCTACCAATATTTAACGGACACGTATGGTTTAGACTGTTTGCTGGCATCTGCTATGCAAACATTCAGGATGTTAGAAACAAGCCAAAGCCCCAGACACACAGGCTTTAGAGGCCCATCTGGTAACTTACCATACTCATACACCTGAAGAGCTTTGAATCAGATCTGTCTGGTAGTAGGACATTACTGTAAGTCCTTGACTTTTGTCCAAAGAACTCTGTGTACTCAGGAAAAGCACATGCAGGGCATACTTGTTACCTGAGTAGGCAGCTGGGCCCATCTGAGGATAGTGTAACTAACTGTGGACCCTTGCTACACCCTTTTCTGAACCAAACGGAGTGTTTACAGTATGCTGGGAGCTGCATATGCGGACATTGTCTCCAGACATTGAATTTAGTTAAAACGCAATAATTATACATTTTTAGTAAGCATGTTCAGGGAAAGACATACTTTCTTGGCTAATGCAGCTTTAAAACATAGATTTTCATTTTAACCTCTCACCTCCTGGTGGACTTACCTTTAAAGAAATAAAATGAATGAACACTTCTGTGTACAAAATCCTTGGCTCAGTCACATTGATACTAAATACAAAACCCTGCTGTTGCATCACGTGAAAGAAAAGAAAAGAAAATTCAACCTGTTAGATGCTGACAACACCTGTTTTATGAGAAGTATGCACCTTTAATCTTATTTTTAGGCACATGCGTGAAGCCTTGAGTCCCAGGAATACGGTGCCGTAGTCTGCCAAGTGAATTTGTAAAACACCATCAAAGAAGAGGATGAGGTGAAAGAAACACTGGGGTTTGTGTTCCCACCAGCAGAGAGATAAAACAAGTCACGGAGCCAGGTGTGGAAGGAAGGAGTAAAAGACAGAGAGATGGCAACGAGGAGAGGCGAGAAAGGAAGAAAAGAAGCATAGACAGCCAGTCTCCCTGGTGCATTCTGGGAGTTGAACCTGGCAGGAGAAATTAGCGGCGTTCGCACTAAGTGAAAGGGATAATCCCTCTCTGACGGAGAGGAGAGGAGGGGGGTGGGGTTGGGGGGAGCCGTGCAGTGCAGCAATGATCCCTCCTGTGTTCCTCTGATTTTAGGTTCCAGGTTTATTTGTTAAGAGGATAAGCCCTTCTTCTGTATGCAAGCCTCAGAGGCGAGAGGTTCGCTGTCACTCCGATGCCAAGACGATGCTGATTTGAGGATGCCATGATACTGGCTGCAGGCTCGGGCATGAAATTCGCTGGAGCTGAGCGTGGCTACAGGTGGGGTGAGATCCACAACAAAAAATGACTTCATGGTAACTTAGAGCTAAGAAGAAGGATGCAGCTGTTTCTTCCCATGTAGCAACAAACGTTTGGCTCAGATGTGGCACACATTTCTTCACAAATTTGAATCCCATGCCATAAAAGACAATTTTCAATTTTGATTGAAATGCCCATCCCTACTCAGTATAGGTTGAATTGGAAGAAATCCCTGCAGTGATGCTCCAAAAAAAAGTTAGAGAAAATGGGAACACAGTAGCTTACTTTTTGTCCTTTCAAATAACTAAGCTAAAAGCTGCTTGCAAATGCTGTACGTTTTTTTTTCTTCGTGTATCTCCTGAAATCTGTATTCACCTAACCGTAGGAGGACTGATCTTAAATCACTTCCATCTCCGTGTAATCTTCTTTATTCTCCACAAAGATGTGAAGTCGCCCAACAAAGGCGAGCATCAAAAGAAGCATACTGGGAGCGACTGTGTTCAAAAGGATTCATATACAGGAAGATGAGCATCAGTAGGATGCACGAGGCCACCAGCTGTTCTTTGCCTCTGTAAATGCCCAAAAATGTCAGATTTGGACAGGCTTAAAAGATGAGGGAAAAAGCTCTCCTTTTCATGTACATCCCACTTACTCAGTGATGATTGAATGATATCAAAGACCCAAGGACTCCTACACAGACACACACACACACACACACACACACACACACACTTTATAAACAGATTTCACTCTTCAAAAGTGTTTTTCACTGGATAGCACACAAGATATGGGAAGCCACTGTATAAATTATACGACAAGAGAGAAGCACTAATGAAAAATGAATGCACTGCTTAGCAAACACAATCTATTGAAACTGAAAGAGCGTATCAATTGCATAAATATGTTTCCCTCCATTGTTTTTTTTATTCTGTTAAGAAAGTAATGACACCAAAAGCATCGCAGTTAAGTGTCTCAGGATGCGTTTGTATCCGTGTCTGCTGTTGATCACCGCCACATCGGTTCTGTACTCGTAGAAAGTTTGTTAAATGTGCTTACCCACCCAGATGGAACAATTATTCAGTGGAAATTGTGTTGAAATAACAAATGATTATGAACGCAGTTACACTTCCTTTCCCTCAACTTCAAATTATGGTACTCCCTTTAGATGGGAGAGATGTTTACTGTATCAAAGCCTGCAAGTCATCTCCACTCATGTGAAATGGCGAGTGAGTGAAATAAGTTTTTAATGGATGGAACAAAAATGCTTTATCACTGAGAATGACCACTGTTTTTTCTTTTAGCAGGAAGTTAAAACTTATATGACGCACATCAGCAAACAGGGACTTATGTATGGTTTTATATTAGCATGGCACATATTTTAAAAGATAACCGACACATTTGGGAACAATCTGAGCTCAGTTAGGGATCGAGGTGTTGGGCCAAATGTGACCCAAGATTTTCAGGACTTGGGTTACGCCACGTCAAATATATTTTGACATTTGGAGGACCTATTCGAGGTTTTAGATCTACAACTTCTGAAGATGTTTGTTCATGCAGGGCTGCTGAGTGTATGTAAGTGTTTTTCTGAGTGCACAGTGAAGCAGTGTTTGTCCCATCCACCGTTTTTTTTCTCTCCCTGCAAACACTCACCGATGAACATCCTTGGGCTAACGAGCGCCTCATCGATTCGTTCGGGACATGGAGAGATAAGAGAACAAACAGGGTGAAAGCTAAGAGATGTGGCGGGGGGATGGTGGGGTAAAGAGACGGAGAAAATGAGGCAAGAAGAGGAAGAGCAACAAGAACAAGATATTCAGTCTTTGCCTTGGTCATGTTGTAGGAGTAAAAGGTCTTCAGGTTCGTTCCACCTGCAAATCATTTCCAAAGGAGATCAGGATGAAACACCTTATTATGTGTTAAATGTCATGGCAGTGTCATTAACAGGCTGCTCACTTGTTTGACTGAACAATGATTCACCCGGCTGGAACGGTTCCTGGTGACACCAAAGTGTGGTGTTCATGTCACATTACCGCTGTACCTGTGAGCAGCATTCATGCTGCTGATAAGTTCCTAATGATAGCATCTCTCTTCATCTGCAGGTAAGCTTCTCGCTAACAGTGTAGCAAAAGGGGGGATCGAACTTTTTGTTTCAGCACTTTGTCACATGGTTAGAGAAAGTGAAAACAAGATAAAGACATGCAGGACTTTGGCTTGTTCTGTTTATAAGTTCTGCTAAGGTTTCTGCTGTGGGGGAGGTGCAGAGGCGACGTAAAGGGGTGGAAGGTTAGGACGATTCTAAGGGCCCAGGCTGAGGAAGTGCCCAGAGGACCAGATCCCTTTTTTTTTCTTATTTGTTTTCTCTTTTCTCGGAGTCTGATACGTGTTGGTGAGTCATAGTTGTTGAGGATATCCCGAATTTTTGTGTCAATAAGCCCTGCTGCTTTTGCTGCTGTTAGCCTCTGTTAGCTGCTGTTAACCTCAGTGAGTTGCTGTTAGCTGACATGAGTGAAACTTTCTTTGAAGTGGATCTAGTATTCCTGGATTCTCACCTTTAGTGAAAAAACTCTTGTATGATCTGAGAATGGAAACAAACTGTTTTTCTGGGGAAAGGCTGATTTTTTAGGAGTCTGAAAACTAACATTAGCTGGCATCTTGTTAGTTTATAACCATCTGCTGCATGTGTTTATATGTTAGAGCCCTGACTTTAGTTCAGGAGATGAGGTTTGACGGGGCACCCATGGCGTTTTCTTCTTTCTATTCATTCTTTGGTGAGGGAGACCTCTTCTCTGATGATAAAACATAGACGTGATCCTTCAGATCTTGAGTCTAAATTTGCAGGCACAAAGTTCAATATCCCTCCAATATTTCTCGTCTCCTCCTCCAATTTTGCTGTACTACTTATGTGTCCAGTCTCTAGCCACATAGATAAAAGAAAACAAAAAAGCGATTAAGCAAAAGGAGATAACCTTTCAGGTCACTATATTCAGATATGGTAGGAAAACAAGCACAGTCCACAAACTGTTGCTTGCTCCTTTGTATTTTGAATGGATTAATTATAAGTTTGTAAGATAGCATCAATTTTTTTGGAAGACATAATTACATGATGTGTATTCATAAGCACAACATGCTTTTTTCTCTACCAAATAGTCTAGAGTAGTGGTGTCCTGCAGGTTTTAGATGTGTCCTTGATCCATCACAGCTGATTTAAATTGCTAAATTACCTCCTCAAAATGTCTTGAAGTTCTCCAGAGGTCTGGTAATGAACTACTCATTTGATTTAGGTGAGTAGACCCAGGGTGAGATCTAAAACCTGCAGGACACCGGCCCTCGAGGCCTGGAGTTGGCCAAGCCTGGTCTAGAGGAACCAACGATCACACCACCAACCTGGACAATTTGCTCTACCTCCTGAACCACAGCCATCCCTTACTGCCCTGTGCTAGCACTGAATACTTCAACATTTTTATTGGCATTAATGGATTTTACCCTCCAGCAGATTTCTCAGTACTTGGTCAACTTTGACTTAAGATTTTACACTGTCCACTAACTACCATTTACTTTGATTTATAAATCAGATTAAAGACCACAGTTATTCTCAAGCAAACATGTTGCCCTTGAGTGATTGTAATTTGAATTGCCATTCATGACATATCATCATATCAACAAAAAGTGCAATATTACCTAGCCATCTGTTTGCCCAGATGTCCATCAGAAACACAGATTGTTGTTTTCGGGCTCAGTTTTAATCAAGACTACTGTAAAAATCTATTTTTCATGCATGATGAGAAAAGAATGATTTACATAAAAATTGCATAAAAATATATTTTTCCATCTAGCCATCTTCTCTTACTTACATAGTTCAGGGTCATGGTGGTGCTGGGGTCTATTGCAGCTGTCAAAAGTACAACCTGTATAGGTCACCAGTCCATCACAGGGCTATTAAAAACCATTCACACACAGTTTTTTGTCCCTTTATCAGAACTATACTGTGATATGTGCTGGCTGGTGATTTACAATTATTTAATAACTTTGTATTATTTTGTATGATAAACACTTCCAGGTTTGTAAGAGATCGTCTAAAATGCCCTCTCTGCTCATTTATTTGATAACCATTGCCACGTTTTTGATATTTTTTGGCTAAAGTCACTCCCAATTGTGTTTTCTGGATTGGTAGGTGTAAACAACAACACAACACAACAACATAGCGCCACAAAGCTAGACAATGCCCTTGTCTTTAGGTGACCTGAAATTGTTAAAAGGGGATCTATACAAGTAACTATTTTCCACCACAGAAAAGGTGACATTTATGTTAATCATATTTGTCTGTGTTTCCAAGTGATATGTTTGAGGGGAAATAAGTCTTTGGCTGCGTTCACACTGCATGTCTTAATGCTCAATTCCGATTTTTTGATCAAATCTGATTTTTTCTGTGTGGTTGTTCACACTACAAATAAAATGTGACAGCAAGCGTGCTCTAGTTTGAATGTTCAAGGCCCTCAAAGTGGCCCGCATGCGCAAAATAAGATGTTACACACAACATGCTCTGTTTATGGAAGTAAAAATGGCGAACACAGCCCGGTTACAATACGACCCTAAAAGTTTAGCTTTAATATAATTGTCTCCCCGTGTGCTAATCAAGTCCAAAACTTCAGTTTCTGTTCATTGACTCACTCCGTCTCCAGTTTCCGCCGCCATGCTTTCTCGTTTGTCTTCTCCGGTGCTGATAATTGGCGTCTGTCTTGTGTAAGTGACGTAAAAGACAGAGGCCACAAATCCGATATTTTCAAATCCGATCTGGGTCATTTTCGTATGTGGTACTGAATCCGATACATATCCAATGTTTTAGAAAGTGACTGCTGTTTTAACGGTCATGTCGCATTAAATTCCACATACGAAAATGACCCAGATCGGATTTGAAAATATCGGATTTGTGCTGTTCACACTGTCATACCGTGATCGGATATGGGTCGCATAGGGTCAAAAAAATCGGATTTGATGCGCATTCGCCGGCAGTTTGTACTGTTAATTGCTATGCAGGAGTTGCATAAATGACTGACATGTAAGATATCGATTTTATACAAACCAATACCACAAAGCTTGAAAGGAATTCAGGTTTCCATTAATAATCTTGCTGCAAAGTTTAAACATGAACATGTTACACAACTTGTGTGACGTTAAATCTAAAATCTTTCAAAGATGTTTTTCTGTTGTAACACATCAGAAGGTTGTAGACAGTCTTCTTCAGACATTTTATTATAAAACACATATGTGAAACTCAAGGCCCAGCGCACATTTGTATCCGGCCCGCGAGATCATTTTATATAGATGTATATGATATGAGGCGCTAATAACACACAAACTACATAATGCAGTGCTGCAGCCTCCTTGCCGAACGCTAGGCTACCTGGGAACATTCCCGCGTCAATCAAGTCAAACTTCTGTTTGCTAGCCAAACCTGTGTGTCTTATTAATGGAGCTAATGTGGCTGTAAGGGTTTTAATTTAAGACGGCACTACGAGACAAAACATCAGGATAAGATGAAAAACCTAAATGCAGAGCAGAAACTACATAAAGCAGAAGAGCCAAAGAGGAATCTGACATTTCAGTAGACATTTTTAACCAGAGCAAAATCACAAAGTGAAACTGTTGTTAAACCAGGTGTTATTGTAGCAGATGAGCCAAATCAGCCCGGATATTTACCGAGGGAGAGTTTATGAGGAGCTGCATGATGAAGGTGTGCGACGTCTTTGGCAAATGTGAGCCTGAGCAGAAATGTACGTCAAAGTGTAACCGACATGAAACTGCCCGGGGGACAAACTTGTTGGACTTACAACAGATGGAGCGCCGGTGTTGTGCGGTGAAACAAGTGGACTAGTCGGCAGGATGTGAGTTAACAGCAAACTGCATCATACACCAGGAAACGCTATGTGCTAAAGGCCTAAAAATGGAGCATGTAATGAGCACCGGAACGCAAACCGTAAATTTTATCCGAGCTAAAGGTTTAAATCAGCATCACTGAATGGCCCGCACAGTTTATTAGTTCCTTTCCTGAAGCAATGAACCAGCTCCGTCTACATGCAGCTCCAACATAATTTTGACAGGATTTTTTTGGAGAGCAAAATATTTAAAGTTAAAGTTTAATTTTATGTTTATTTATTCTGATATAATATTCATATCAGGTTACTGTTAACTTTCACTAAAGATCAGTGACTTCTGGGATGTATCTCTGGGGTGGGGTGGCAACAGCCCCCTTGAGAATGCCCCCCCCCCCCTCCCCAACTACAAAAAAAAAGACACATAGGGATTTACTCAGTTATTATGTACTTGCCCTTCATTTCTGTGCACTTTATATAATATATTTTTATATTTTATATTTTTTTACTAGTTTATTGCACTTGTTTGCAATTTATGTAGTTACTATGGACTTAATGCATACATATTATTAAAATGTGTGATATAATGGTTGTATTGATGTACAGCAACTTGAAATAATCCCAAAAATGGCACAACAGGATATAAAAATATAAAGATAAGCTGTGGCGCACTTGGTTCTATGGTGGGTCTTAAAGGGTTAAACAACATATAATTAATTAAACAAAAACAATCAACTGCAACATTAAGCATATATGAACATATTTATAGGCCAATAAAATAATGTATAAGATTATAAAAAGTTTAGGTTACACGAATACATTTACTTTAAGTACTATAAATATACATATGTATTCAACTCTTACTTAACTATTATTTAAAAAGAATCATAATTTTGCACTTTGCAAACGAACGATCCATCACAAGGTTATGCAGCTCCACTTTCCACATAGTAAATCTGGAACAGGATGCAGGGCTGCAAATGACCCCCATGGCTCCCTATTAAAAAAATGCCTCTTAGTGATATCCAAACCTTCACAGAGAAAATTTGGCGGTATAGCTCATATTAACAGCTTGATGAGCGTTTTAGTCGTGCCACAGTACTTAAAAGCTCATCCATAGTTGCATTAAAGAAGATCAAATATGATATGGCTGGGGCAGGGCACATCAATAAAAGAATCAGGAACTACTATTTAAGATTTCAAGTCATTAATTTTATCCTTATAAAAGTTTAGAAATTTTAGCATTCCTCAGTCAACCACATAATCTTATTAAAACTTACAGGATTTAAAAGATGGTCCACTGTGTTAAAAAAGGCTCTGGGGCTGTGCTTATTAGTGTGAATTAGAGTAGAGCAATACTTGGCCCTTGCCTTCTTAACCTGTTCAATGAAAGCAAGCGTTAATGCTTTCATTTCTTGATAATGTACCTGAAGATTATAGAGGGAATCTCTTCCAACAAAATGATTAAAAGCAAAAATCTCCAATGTATTTGTTTCATCCTTTCTCACATTTACGTGGACTGGAATTAATTTGTACTACACCTTGTTAGAGCATGCAAAACCTGATCCCTCCATAATGCCACACACCCATCCACAAAAGGGAATTAAATCCTTTGTAAATATCAAACTAAGACCTCCCAGTCACAACAAGGACTCTCCTTGATGGCTGTCTCACAAGCATAAGCTATCAAACGAGGCGGGCTGCTTGTTTGGGGGTGGGGGGGTTTGAAAGGAGGGACTAGGATGAGAGCCAATTTTTCTTAGTGTCAGCGATAAAAATCCATCTGATTGAAATTGCGGGCCATTATGATATGAGAAGTAGAGTGCTAGAGAGATGGGTAGAGACGGGGGAGAAAGAGAGAGTGGCTGCACAATTGCTGAGCTGCTCCTTTCTTTTCATTTCCAGATGAAAGCTAATTACGCGGTGTGGCGAGAAGACAGGGCGGCGTGCGCGTCGCAGGAAACGGGGAGCCGAGGTGGTTAATTGGGGTATGTGATTACACAGAGCTGTAGTTAGAGAGAATTAGGCAACAACACACTCGGCAGCACAGCTCATCACGGCGAGAGTGAGAGGAGCGGGCGACGACACTGATATCCTCCGCACTCACCTTGCCCTCAGCAGACACTCCACGAGGCCTGCAGACCGAGATGTGATTTTTAGATTTAAAAAAGCCTGTTGGTTATAAAAATTTACTGTTTAGCTTCGTTTTTTGGCACGCTTCACTTCTGAGAGGCCATTTGGCAGGGAAAAATCTTAAACAGCCTTGACTTTCAGTATATTTGATGTCTGTAGCTGCTCGTGTGTAATACTTTTGCACTTATGTTAACTATAAACAAGCCATATGCTGAAAGGCGGTGAACCAAATAAGAAGCAATGGTGAAACTGTGGATCCAGCACATATAACAGGTTCATTGCATTCTGTATGAATAGGACAATGTGATATGATTGAGCATTAAGGTCATCTGATGTTGTTGGGTAAAATATAAGTAAGTATTTCAGAAACTGCTGATCTACTGGGATTTTTCCACACAAGTGATGTTTACAGAAAATTTACTGAGAAAATCCAGTAAGCAGCAGTTCTCCAGGTGAGGATAGCAAGACTACTTTGAGTTGATAGAAAGGCAACACCACTCATTACAACCAAGGTATGCCGACAGGCAGCTAAGACCAATTTGTTGAGGCTGCAATTCACATTGGCTCATCAAAACTACAACAGAGGAGGTGATAAATGTTGCCTGTTTGATGAGTCTTCATTTCTGCTGCAACCTTTAAATTGTAGAGTCAAAATTTGGTGTAAACGACATGAAAACATAGATCGTCCTGCCTTTTATCAACAATTCAGGCTAGTGTTGGTAGCATAATGGTGTAAGAGATACTTTTTTGGCACACATAGAGCCCTTTAGCAACAGAGTTTGTTTGAACAAAGGCTAATTGAGTATTGTTATCGACCATGTCCATCCCGTTATGACCACAGTGTCCTCTGATGGCTGCTTCCAGCAGGATAACACACCATGTCACAAAACTCAAACTCAAATCTCAAATTGATTTCTGGAACATAACAATGAGTTCACTGTAAAAGCCTCCACAGTTACCAGATCTCAATCCAAAAGAACGTCTTTGGGATGTGCAGCTTATAAATCCGTAGTAACTGTGTGATGCTGTCATATCACTATGGACCAAAATGAGGAATGTTTCCAGCAATTTGTTGAATCTGTGCCATGGAAGATCAGAAGACAAAAAGGGGTATCAACCCAGTAGTAGAAATCTCATTACCAGTAAGGACATATGGAGAAATTTGTATTCCATTAATGACTGTGAGTGAACTGGCTTAAAATCTTAGCAGAGGATGGTTTCGATCCATCGACCTCTGGGTTATGGGCCCAGCACGCTTCCGCTGCGCCACTCTGCTTGAAACCACCCCAGATGGGACTTGAACTCACAATCCCTGGCTTAGGAAGCCAGTGCCTTATCCATTAGGCCACTAGGGCTGCGTGCATGGAGCCCAAACATGCTGAATATTGTTCATTGTACAGCTGGTACATCATGGCTTGTGTATTTAAATGTTAGCAGAAGGAATCAGATATTCACATGGTTTCAGAAATATCTCTTTAAAAATGAGGTGGTTGTTTTTGGTGCCTTGTTAAAAAGCTCAGATGATCTCAGACTTTTCTTGAACATGACAGTGTGTTCACTTCTAAATGACCTCCACAGTGGCCACATCTCAGTCCAATACAGCACCTTTGGGATGTGGTGCAACAGGAGATTTCCATGAAGGATGTGCAGCCGACAAATCTGGAGCAATGGACTGCTTCTTATATAGTGTTTTCCTACTGCACCTGAGCTCTAAAAGCTCTGTATACAACTTACATCATTTACACAAACACTTCTATCAAGGTTCATCAGAGAGCAGCTTGAGGTTCGTATCTTGCCAGCCTGTTTGGCATGAAGTAGCTAGTCAATCCACCTTGTGAACAGTAGGTGACATGTTCTACCTCCTGAGCTGCAGTGTATGGTGCTATCATGTCAATAAGGACCAAAAACTGACAAATTTTTGTAGCACCTTGATGAATGTGTGACATGAAAAAGTAAGGCAGCCCTGAAGGCAAAACGGGGTCCAAACTAGTCTTGTACCTAATGAATTGGCCTTGGTGTTTTTTCCCCCTTGACACAGCTGTTAAACCTCATCAAACAGCATCTGTATTGGAGATGAGACATAGCCGTACCTTTACTTTTGTATGGTGAGGTCAGCTGTAGCAGAAAATAACCTACAGCGTGAACCCTCTCACTGTGAGCACTATTGATGACACTTCAACAACCTGCACTCTAAATTTCACAGCATTATCTCTCTGTTAGATGGTCTTTATTGATCAGCACATTATTCAGAGTGTCTCTCTCCCACTGCATGTACGCTCTTTACTTTTTTATCTTCAAGAACAAAAGAACTGGCCATGAAAAGACATTGGAAAAGTGTTAAAGGCTGTTACCACTCTGCTACAAAAATAAAGGGAACATTTGACTGGGTGTCACTGGTTATAAACACAAAGGTCCTGAAAAGACATAATTATGGGAGCTGAAAAGAGGGAATTGTAACAGTAGGAACATCTGTCTTCCTATGGCATTATCTCTTACCTTCACAAGCTTTCTCTGGCATCATACAGCTCGGGTCAATACATTTCACCTGTGAATGTCTTAGGAAGGGTCTATGTGTCAGTGAAAGGGTAGACCATCCTTCATGGTGAAAGCAATGAAACTGGAGCTGAAGCCTCCAAAATAAAGACTGATTACTACCTTTTACTGCCAGTTGTTACACTATGTGAAATAAATGTTAATGCTATGACGATTTACAAATATAACAGCCTAGAGAAATTGGACTATAGTCTGAAAAATATTATTTTTTTGTAATCTGTGGAAGTGGAGCAGGACAAACAGGTTGAAAACTATAGAAATTGGAAGAACCAGTGAAAGAGATGATCCATTGATCCATTCATGAAAGAAAGTGTCTAAGACCTCAGAGACACAGGCCTAGAGATCAGCCAAGGACCCCCAGACACTGTCCAGTGTTAATCTGTGAACAGCTGGTGACTGGTTGCTGGAGTTTGCTATTACGTACAACGGTGCAATTGGTCAAGAAGATATATACAGTGCTGCTTTAAATTCCTGGTGATTGCTTTGCTTGCCAGCAGCTTCTGTCAAAGGATGTCACTTTGTCTGTAAGCACCTGCAAGCCACTTGCTAATCGATAGTGAACTGCAAAGCCAAAAACATATATTAGCCTTCAAAGTAAAAGTTGTGGCTTTTGAAATGGTTTGGTTGCAGTGGTGAGATGCAATGGTTAGCAACTAAAGTGATTGCAAGGACACTTTTGGTGCAGCAACCTAGCAATCTCCAGGAACTAATCCACAACCCTAGTGACCAAAGGATGACGGATGGGAGTTGTCTATAGGCTTCGTCTCTGAGTTTGAGTAGCTTCTTTCTTTTTTTTTTTTTAACTTTCTAGCAGGGGGTGTTGTTGCTGTCCTGCTTTTCACCTAGCTTGAAATCTACCATGCTAATTTAATAATACAATCAAAGTTATGCTAGCATGTAGTAAGGAGTTTTGCATGGACTGTAAGGACTGTCTGGGTTGATCCCTTTATTGCAGTCT
The DNA here is from genome assembly GCA_015108515.1 of Hemichromis elongatus. Classification (NCBI taxonomy): domain Eukaryota; kingdom Metazoa; phylum Chordata; class Actinopteri; order Cichliformes; family Cichlidae; genus Hemichromis; species Hemichromis elongatus. The sequence goes on along the minus strand of VUQR01023841.1, from coordinate 19,787 downwards.
TTTCACACTTCCTGTTGTCTCGCTGCCATCTTTAAAAACATCCCCATAAGCAGGATTTCTAGCACTACTTTAAATTCCTATATGCTACGTGCTAGCTTGTATGATTTGCTAGCCTACATAATTTGTATAAACTGATTAGAAACTGTCATTGATATTTAATTTCAGGCAGAGCTTCCTTATCCAGTGAGGTGTCTTAGCTGACAGTATTACTGGGTGTAATCAATCAAACTTGCTTTTAGGTTTATGTATGTGATAGAGAAAGCATTCTTGAAAAGGAGGGCATTGTGCAAAAAAACAGCTACAAGATTTAAACACCTGCCTTTCTGGAGAAATTGCTTTGGCCAAAATGTGTAGCACAGCCACCACAGGACGAGGTTAATTACCCTGAAAGCCCTTTCTGTGGCATCTATGCAAGTGTGATCCTTGCATGAATATGAATCCTCACCACTCGAGCACTCTTTCTGCTCAGTTTTTGTTTTTCTCCGTTGTGACCTGGCCGCTCATTTTCCCAGAGGACCTGTTGTGTCCGGTAAGCCCCCTTGACCAGCGGCGGTGACCTCTCGTATCAAAGCTGCATGTGCAGAAGAAGTAGCTCACATCAAAGGTGGCGAGCCTACCAAAATAAACCGAGTGTTGTCGCCAGACTTCGGTCCGCCTTTGAACCTCCCCAACCCCCAATCTGCTTGACAAAGCTTCAATTAGCCGACATCAGACCACACGTAGGAAGCGGTGGTTCCTCCTCCTTCCATCTCCCATTGCGAGCCCTTCTTGATTCACGGATGCTTTGTTTTTGGTGAATAATTCCTGCCATGTCAGCTGCTCTTATTGTTAATCAATCTTAACCACCCACACGGTGATGAAGGTAACTCAGAGATGAGAGCAAACAGAGGCACATTAGAGGCGGAGGTGTACGTTTGAAGGGGCGTTTGACATGGAGCTCGAGTTATTGGTCATTTTAAAGGTTATTTCTGTGTTACCTGACAGCATTTAGGTGTGACAGGAACCGAGGAGGTTCGACACACTGCTGATCTGCAACACAAGAAAACTTTGTTTTAAGGAGATTTGGTTGTTGTTAAAAAATACATAAAGTTGCAGAGAAGTCTAAGAAAAATAACCCTCAACTCTATCAGTGAAGTTTAGTTGCTAGTTTTAGGTCATTTTGAAGAAAACATGATGCTCAATTAGTAATTTTTTGTCTTTATCATAACGTGTTTTCTAAGAGTATGAAAAGAAACGCTTGAAATTATTTGCAAATCTATGAATTAAATAAAATAAAATATTAGCTATAAAGGATAAAAGTTGATATAACTCACACAAAAGTTTTCTCTTATGTTGGCGAGGTTTATCATTAAAACCACTTCTTTTACACATGATTATTTCCCCCAAAATATGAAAAAGTCAGATTTAAAGGCAAAAATGACAAAACTTTATTTATCCCAAGCTCAAAACCGTACCGCAGCTTAGCTGTTAAAAAATGTCTCTGAACATATGAATAGATGCCAATAAACTTAATAAGGGGAACACTTGATCAGTGCTGTAAAACAGTCCTTTAAACTTCAGGGATATCAGTCCAGTTAGAAAGCAGAGACCACTGTGAATCCCTTTCAGCTGCTTTGGTGCAAATCAAAGAGACAACAGGTGCACTGAAGAGCCAACAACACCACAAAGGGAATGGTTTAGCAGGTGGTGCCCACAGATCATCGGCCTCTCCTGATTCCTTTTGACAGATTTTTCTCTAGTTTGTTTTTTCTTAGTTTCCTGGTACCTGCTGGCAGCATGAACTTAAATTTGGGTTGATAAGTAACTAAAGGCAGTAAACTAATTGCTAAAACTGTAAGCTATGGATAAGCAGCTCAGATAGTTCTCGAAAGCAGTCCAAATCCACTTTAAAATCAGTTCAGATGTGAACACGAAAGCCAGTTCTGAATCCATCTCCCATGTTTTCAGGTTATGCAGAAGAAAAAGTGTTATCTGTGCCCTCAAATTGAAAGAATAAACATTTGCTATATTTTTGTATATGGTGCTAAGCTGAAAATGTAGACAGAAAAAATAACAACACACTTTTAATAAAGCCAGGTTGCAATTTTTGGGGATCTTATATCTTTGTGGCGTCATGAGAAAAGCGGCCACTAGATGTCACTCTAAGATGTGATAATAATCTAAAGCTCTGCCTGCTTTGAAAGCGCTGCCTCCAGAACTGGGACAAAAAAGCACCTTATTTCTCTCTAATGAAATACCAGCATGTTTTGGGAGTAAAAATAATAATGAAACCTTAATAAGTAGTTGAGTTTAAGAGAGTAACCTCTGATTCGAAGCATGTGATAAAAAATGAAAAAATAAAGGCTGGGGGGGTGGGGGTGGAGGGGTTCACAGGCATAAGTGCAAAAGGAATGAACAGAAAGTGCCTAAATTAGGCAAATAAACGTCTTTAAACTTGCAAAAAAACTAAATTAAATGCTTAAATAACATTAGGTTTAATGTGAAAATCTTACCATGTAAACTACTGAAGGAAATGAGATAAGAAAAGTAAATAATCTTCTGTTATTGGAGCATTCCCAGATGCACAAATTTATTTCAGCATTCGCTCACTTTCTAAACCGCACATATCTCATTTCTCAATTTGTTCTGGCTACAAAAGCAGATGCCTTTATTATCCATTTATACCCCGAACCACCTAGTTCCCACAGTAAGCCACCTCTCCTCAACAGATTGCCATTCAACCTAATTTATGCAGGGTAACCTTTTGTAAAATGTCCATATGCTTGATATGCCTCTCCTCGCACGGGCGTGCGCTAAGCAGCTCACTGTAAACACAGATGGACCCAACTGCTGCAGAAATTGAGGTGAACATCTGTATGGAGGAGATCTAATGTACCCTATTGCTATTATATTGCTGTCCCATATGGAAACAATCCCAATCGTGTGCACTGAAAACAAGTACACGGGACAGTGAAATGCTATCGACTCGTGCACAGAGTCCAAAAAATCCAAATCCAGTGCATCGATTTTTAACGCACTTTAATGAATTTTGCTTCTTTTTTTTGCTGTCATCTTTCTTTTGTTTTTTAACAGGATGTATATATTTTATTAAAGCATTCAGATAGGGACTACTTTGTGTCCTAGCACAGACAACCAGCGATGATTGAGTTCAAACACCTTCCCCTCAGAAAGCTGACTCAAGGCGTACAAAGGCCACTGATGAGGTAAACGAGTTTCCCTCTCCCCCTGTAATCTCCTTGTTTTGCTGCCATTCTGAGAAAGACATTCAAGGGGTCTCCTTCCCTCTCACCATTCACCGTCACATTCACACATTTCACCTCGCTGAATGACGATTCCCGCGTTATAATTTGGCCAGAAAATTATTAGGCAATAGATTGCCACGGCTATCGGGAGACACCGGGCTTACTGTGAATGGCAGGAGCGGTATTATCTCAGCCCTTTCATGGAACTGCAGGTTTCAAACTGGCAGCTAATGATTGAATTAATTCGACAAAAGCAAATGATGTTTCTTTCAGTCTCAATGGCAGCCTCGCGAGGGGAAATTCAAAGAGCAATTCTTCAGGTGCCATGTCGTCTCGCAGAGAAAAAAGGCGGGTAAATAATACAGAAAGGAAGGAAGCGTTTACAATTTAAATAGGCATTAGTAAGTCATAACCCTCGGAGCACGTCTCTCATCCAAGCTCCCCGCAATCCATGTTTAGGATTCACCCAATGTAATATAATAAATGCACTGTTTATAAATTTAGATAAACCCATGTGACATTTAAGTGTAATTCTCATTTAAATGGGACACTTTGCCTCCAAGTAAGTAAACGTGTTAGAATAACATGAAATCTGCATTCTATTACACACACAGAGCGCCATTGAGAGCGTGTTTTACATAATTTCTCTGACTGTCTGAGAAAATGAATAAACAAAGAATTATGTAAAATGTTGTGATCTGAATTACTGAAATAATGCACATGATTAGGATGCGTGTAAAAGGGGGTGGGGGCGGCGTGCTGGCACTGTGTGTTGGTGGAAGTAAAAAGCAGGGCAACAACAACTCCTGCTAGAAAGTCGTATTTATAGAGAGCAAAGGCCTATATTTGATTACTATTTTTAACTAACGCGCACGGTGAGCTTTCACTTCAATTCAACTGGGATGATATTTTCTAAAAACAGTGCAACCAAATACAATTAAGTGAAGTTAAAAAAAGAATTGAGTGTGCTTAAAATGCATAATAAATAATTACATATAGCAAATGTCACTCAGATTGTCTCCTTTTACTAGGAGTGTTTTTAATTTTTATATGTCATTTAACTCAGAGAAATTTGGAATTTCCAAACTGATTTGCTTAAATTAAGTGTTCCTCTCATCAGTGAATTATTTACTTTTTTGGAAGTAATGCATCAATGTTTTAGTCTTATCTGTCAGTTGTCATATTTTTGTCTTCCTTGTTCAATTCTTAGTTTGTGGTCATTGACTTATAGTTTTCTTTTGAGTCTTTCAGATTACGCTCCTTGCATTGTGTTCATAATTTGGTTTAATCTGTTCGGTGTTTTGATGTTTGAAGCAGTGTTGTGCCAGTTAGTCTCAGGACCAACTGACAAAGGACATATTTTTGTGGTCTCGTGTTTAGGGTTTGCAGTACTTGCCCAGTTGTGGTCACAGAGCCGATACTTTTAATTCTTCCCAGTGTTTCAGATAACTCTATTTGTAATATGCTATGATTTTTTTTTTTTTTTGCTCTGGTGGGTGCTTGGATAGCAGTTTTATTATGCCAGTGAGTCACAGTAGCAACTGAAACAGTATATTGTTTTGTGGTCTCACTTGTAGGGTCATGCAGTACTTGCCCATTTGTGGTCACAGAGTTTATACTTTCAGGTCTTTCCAATATTTTAGGCAACTGTCTTTGTATTTGTGCTATAATTTTGTTTATTCTGATTGGTGTTTTAGAAAGTAGTGTTATTCTGTTAGTTCCAGCACCAACTGACACAGGGCACTCTTTTCTCATCTTATTCCTTTGGATTTACAGTATTTTGCTATTGTGGTCACAGAATCTATACTTTTAGTTTTCTTTTCTTCATCCTTTCAGATAGCCTTCTTTCCTGTGTGTTATAATTTGGTTTAGTCTGTATATTAATCACTCTTTTTATATACAATTGAGGATTTCCTGTGTTCTAGCTTTAAGGTTGTTGAAAAAATGAGTAGTTTATTATGGATGTTAATTGTTATCGTATAATTGTGTTTGGTTAGGATCTGCCTCTCACACTTCAGAGATATTCTGCCGATTCATCTACATTTAGGGCCTGGTAACAGTCTAATCATCTTTTAGCTTTTAGTTTATTTTTTTCCAGGGTTTCAGAGAGCGTTCTTTGTGTTTGGTTATGATTTGGTTTACTCTGAGTGGTGTTTGGAAAAGCAGTGTTGTTGTGGAAGTTAGCCTCAGGACCAACTGACATAGGACATTTCTTTCTACTCTCATCTCTTCGATTTAGTAGGGTCTGTTTTTCAGTGCTGGGTGATTTAAAAAACAAAAGAAAAACCCCCCCAACAATATACTTTTGAATGTTATCTTCCAAAAGTAAACCATCACTCAGAATAATAAATATTCAGAGGAAGTTCTAAACTTCATTAAATATGGTTGTGATACAATCTCACACCATATTTAAAATGTTTTTAAAGCTTATTAATTATTTTTTCAGCATCCTACATATAAACACAGTTTACTTTATGTTGCTGCTTCCTGTTTGAAAATGTTCACTACCTGCCCTCCGTGGCAGCTGGAGATGAGCTGAACTTGTTGTACTACATCAAGGCGATATCCAAAACAAGATGATTGAACTTTGCCACTGGCCCCGCTGTTGTTTTAATGGTGCTGCATGGATTTTCTTTAACATGCTGCCAAGGGACTCACATTAGCATGCCATTTAGAACCTGCATCCTTGCCTGAAATAACACTTATTGCATAATATCCCAATGAACAAGCTCGTGTAATACACCACAATTAAGCTCGGGAAGCGTTTTGCATCTGCCAACCCTCCACTAGCCGTGATTATTTGGCATTGGGTACACAAAGGGTTATGGGCAGTCGTTTGATGGACACGCAGGCCTTTTGATTTTTAATTGTAATTGTAATCCTCTCCACTTGAGGACTTGGAAATGCATCGTTTGAACACCCCTCTCCCCCATCCCCATCCTCCATCTCTCTACCCCCTTCCCCCCACCTCCTTCTGTGGCGGTGATGTGGAGTATTCAACGCCTGCCCACTTCTCGCTCGTGTGTAGCATTAAAAGGTGTAATCCTACTGAAATGTAAATCACCGTTCTTGAAAACAAATTACGCACAAAGATAACAGGGCCAGCGCTCTATCAATAAGGCATCAGAAAGGGCCAGAGCAGTCGCTCCGTGTGTGTGTGTGTGTGTGTGTGTGTGTGCATTTTGTTTAAAAAAAAATTCTTTCAGGGGCCAAATTGCAGCAGAGCTGTTATCAGGGGTAATGGTAAACTGTCAGCCAGGCCAGGTTGATTACAAGGTTATCGTAAACAATCTCGTCTAACTGCTGTGGACAGACTGAAGGAAGGAGGGAACCAGATGAGGCGCACACATCACATTCATCAAGCACATTTAAAAGAATGCTCAGGGGTTCGATGGTTGCCATCACCGGCTCCCCCTGTCTCTCTAACTCAAGATAATTGCCCCTATTTCTGCTTCTCCTCTTGGTTATTTTTCTCTGCAGACCTTCACTCGGTTATCCCATCGCTCCATCAAGCTGCATGTAATATTAGCAGAAATTTGCGACTGTCAGTTTGTCAGCTGCGAGGTCTGGAAAGCGATGCAGAGCGGCCGGGAAATGCTTCATCTGAAAATGATGGTTAAAACCTCGATGAGACAGAAAGGTGCGCACGGACGGTAACTGATAGGCTCGCGGGGCAAAGGAACGCCAGTTAAGTATGACATCAACAGGAAGATTGATCAATTTGACATTTCATTCCGATTTGTTGTGCATGATGTGCCCAAAAACAAGATCCATTTCCTGTTTGAAACATTGCCTTCATATCCCTCTGAGATGTATGTAATCTAAGAGAAAGTGTGTATTTAAGGCGGGGGGTGCAGCGTTGCACTCTGCTCTAGCATTTCTGCCTTCAACAGGGCTGTTATTGAGCTCAATCAGCTCCTTGTTAGTGCCAAAGTCATTCAATTAAAGGGAGCTGGAGAAACAAATTTGCTACAAATCGAGCCGTGAGAGGGCCGCACAGAGAGAGAAAGAAAGGTGAGGAGGGTGGGGCAGGTGAGGATTCGTTTCGTCAAGGTCGCCCTCTGTCCTGAGTTGGAGTCCTGATAGTACAGATACATAGGCGGCCGAAGGCGGAGGGGGGAGGCTTACTTGGGCCTTCTCCATTAGAGGGGTCGGTGGAACAATTGGCTCCGTTGTCCCGGCCGGGAAAGTGATGAGGTTGCAAATGGAATCCCGGAGAGGGAAACAAAAGATGAGGAGATTGTTTGGTGCAACCGGACTCTCGGGTAGGTGCCCCTCTTGGACACGTTAATTGATCTCATTTGTTACCTATACCTGCCCGATCAAGCTGCTATCATTGCCCAGGAGAAGGAGGGGTGGGGGTGGTGTGCAACTAAGCCTTGCCGGGACTTGTGGTGTCATGTCCTGTAAAGACAAGGAGGCATGGTGATGATAAATAAACACCAAAGACGGCAAAATTGCAAAAAGAAGGGATGGTGCAGATCTATAAACAAATAAACGACATGAAGAAAGATGCATGAGAAAAGAGAGTGCAGTCAAACTGAGACGGAAAGGGAGCAGAGGAGAGCGAGAGGGCAGCGTCTCCTGCCAGTCCACGCTCTAGTCTTACAGGCTTCATTTCACTGCCGCTCTCTGATGGGCCCTGAAACCCGACACTCCCAAATATCCCAATTACACCTGCACTTCTTGTCCTTTTGTAACAGGAATGCTGCTTTTTCTTCCCTCCCCACTCTTCCCCCCCAGAATCTCCGCAAAAACAAAGCGCACAATTGTCCGACGCGGAGCTGAGACGACCTGCTCAAACATCCATGTCTGTTTTACTGGAGGCGGGCGGATCGGATGTGCTTTTAATGGTCCTAATTGGACACTGTGTTAGCCTGCAGTTATGTAAACTGTACATCAACTTACAGCAGTGACAGCTTTTGAGATATTTTGAGAGGAAACTCTGGACACTGTTGGTGCGATCCCAATCCTGTGTTTGTAAGGCAACAGTAGAGATGGCTGTCGTGCTGTAAAAGCCCACATGACACGACAAAAAATGTGAGGATAATAGGATTTTAAAATGTGAAATTATTGCCACCCGAGAATGAACTGCGGTGGCTGATTGATGGCGTCATTGGTATTCTTTTCATATTCCTGCTCCTCTGCATTCCTGTTTGTGCTCAGTGCAACCTTTTTATTACCCACTGAAATTGATGTACCGACTGTGCACGGGCCGCGGAGGCAGGGGACAAGTCTCCTAGGACTTTACCCCTCGTGTTTTCATGAGCTGATTTGCTACCTTCTGGTTGAGCAATGATGTGCGTATCTTCTCGCCCTCAGCAAGACAAAGTGCAAGTTTGTTTGTTCAAGGTCTCCGTAAAGTGAGCGTGCAATCGCTAGCTGTGCTCTTTTGTCTCAGTGTGTCTTTTGCAACTTCA
>VUQR01023838.1:7007-18956 GCA_015108515.1 Hemichromis elongatus | reverse complement strand
TTAATGCAATTTTGCCTCTCCACCTTTGTCTCCAGAGCTTTCCGTCACTTTGTGTGTGTGTGTGTGTGTGTGTGTGTGTGTGTGTGTGTGTGTGTGTGGTGTGTGTGTGTGGTGTGTGGTGTGTGTGTGTGTGGGGGGGGGGCATTTTATGTTTGAGAGTGCGTTAACATTAACATTATTAACATTAGAGTGCATACTTCCTCCAGCTTCGGGCAGACGTCAGGCACTTCGGGCTTACTACATTTACTAGTGTCTTCCCTATCAGACTTTTAGCTAACACTATGGAAAACAGTCAGGGTGGAGCAGCCAGCCTGCTGCTTCACCAACAAAGGCAGTTAAGCTTCCCTGCTGGCTCTGTGCAACTCCAGCTGTTGTGGGGGGGCTAAAACAAGACAAGGCTCTTTTAAGCCTGCCATCTGGGGTGAGCTGGGTAAAGGTGCACAGTGAGTCAGGTGTGTGACTGGAATTTTAGGGAGCTGTAGTGTTTGAGTAAAAACTAAGAAGTAAAGTTATGAATCACAGATTTGCAGAGGGAGGGATTTAAATGGTGGGGAGCCACACATATACACTGGTCAAAAAAATTAAAAGAACACTTTCATGCTGTATATCATGCAGGATATCTATGCTGATGTGGACTGGGTAATGTGTTAAGAATGAAAGGTAATTTATGGTAATTAAAATGACCAACCTATAGAGGACTATATTCAAAGACATCCTGAAAATCAAAGTGAAGAAATGATGCAGCAGACTGATGCATTTTGCTGAAAATTCATTGCAGAAGCTAAACATAGTGTTTAGTAGTTTGTATGGCCCCCAAGTGCTTGTTTGAGGGAGATCCTCCTAATGAGACGGTAGATAGTGTCCTCTGGGATCTCCTCCCAGATCTAGACCAGGGCATGAATGAGCTCCTGGACAGTCTAAGCTTAAACATAATGTCCCAGAGGTGTTCTTTTGGATTCAGGTCTGGGGCAGTCAATGGTAACAATTTCTTCATCCTCTGGTAACTGCCTGCACACTCTCGCTACATGAGGCCAGGACATACTCCACCAGAGTATGGTCTGACATCTGACAATGTAACCAAGGATTTTATCCCAATACCTAATGCCAGCCAGGGTGTTGTCACCTAGCCTGTAGAGAGCTGTGTTTTCTGCATGGATACGCCTCTCCAGACCATGTCTGACCTATCGCCAAACAGCTGACCAATTGTTACAGGCAGCATAAGGTTCTCCATTGCTTCTCGATACGCTTTCACATCTGTCATGTGTGTTCAGGCTGAACCTGCTCTCAGCCAATGGTGGACATGCTAATCCTGGTATTCTATGGCAAATGCCAATCAGGCTCCATGGTGCTGGGCAGTGAGCACAAGGCCTATTAGATAATGCTGGGCCCTCAGGCCTCCCTCACAAAGTCTCTTTCTGATTATTTGGTTAGAGACATTCACATCATTGGCCTGCTAGAGGTCAAATTGTAGGGCTCTGACAGTATTCACCCTTCTTTTCCTTGCACAAGAACAGGTATCGGTTCTGCTGATGGGTTAAAGGCCTTCAACATCTCTGTCCAGCTCTCCTAAAGTAACTACCTGTTTTGTTTTGTTTTTTATCTCCTCCATGCTCTTGAGACTGTGCTGGGAGGCAGATAACCTTCAGGTAATGGCAGGCATTGATGAGCTAGCTTGGAGAAGTTGGAATACCTGTGCAACCTCTGTAGGGTCCATGTATCATGCTATCAGTACATACTGACCCTAGCCAAATGCAACACTAGTGAACAAACAGTCTGAAAAAATGAGGAGGGAAAAATGTGTGCGGCCTCCACCTATAAAAGCATTCCTGTTTTGGGAGTTGTCTCCTTGTTGTTAACTCATTGTTAATTTCATTCCTCTGCTACTAAGGTTAATATGTTAACTCACTTGATGATATAATCTATACAAATATTTATTGCAAGATGCAAACCAAATCCATTAGAGGTTTACAGAAAACTGAAATGTAAGTAGAAAAATTTCTTTGTGATGTTTAAAAGTCTGGAGTTTTATAGTTCCTCTAGTTTAACTTTCCTCTGGCTTATATTCAATTAGCCAGCTTCAGCCAGACTGTTTCAGTCTCCAGTCACTTTCATTTCCAAATTGCTCTTCAATTTTAAAAAAGAAGTCAAGTTGTCCAGTGTGGAGCTGTCACATGTGAAGGCGGTACAATGAAAGAAAAGGGCCTCCTCCTCCAGCAAAAGAAAAAACTCAGAGCAGCTTCTCAGAGTAAGGAGGTGTTCAGGGGAGATTCATCATGTTCTTCATCAAGGAGAGTCCCAGTCGATGGGCATTTCCTTGAAATCACAAAAACTCACAAAAGCGTGTATAAAATGGGTATATTACTGCATTAAATCAAGAAATATTATTTCTTAGTGGCCAGTTTAAACCTATTGTCATTAAAATTATTTATATATATATATATATATACACACACACATACATATGAACTCAATACCAAAGCATTAACCATTATATTTATAAGTTACACGCTAATGTGTACTAACGGAGGAGTAAATTTTATAAATGATGAATAAAGCATTTACTAACACCTTTCTAATGCTTAAATAGTGTGTAGTGTCAAAGTGCTTTTAACAAATCTAGTTTATTTTGAAAGGTGGGAGTTTAGAGCAGTAGTTCTGTGTCAGTTTCTGAAAACCTTATTTCTATAAAGTCTAAACTATTTAATTAGTGTGGCACTTATTTACAGAGAAGGCACAAAGGACAAACGTAGACCTCTTTAGTTTCTCTTGCGTGCACACAGACACACAAAGCACACAGAAAAATGGAGGGGAAACACAAAAAAAAACGCTTGACCACAAGCCAAAACAATCACACCTGTTTCTCAGAGGCCCCCAGTACCCACAAACACACTCCAACTGCATGCAGTGAGAAAATCAAATGTGATGGGTAAATGAAAAGCCACAAGACAATTATTATATCCCCCTGCTGCACTTTAACAGTCAGGCTGTGAACTAGTGATCTTGGGTCCTTCCACACCTAACCATTTGGGGTTCGACAAAATGAGCTCTGATGAGATCAGCCATTAGTTCAGTTCATCATCGTCTCGACAGGTTCCAAACTCTTGTGGGGTTTGATCTGTGATGTGAAACTACATCATTTTGTGTAATGATTTCATACTCATTACAAGTTCTGACCAAGGATTTCTCATATCATAACTACTGTTAAATCTTTCTGTTAAGAAAAATACTCCCTGACCTGTATCTGAAGCTATGAAAGGTCATTTGGTAACCATGGTAACATGTATTACATACAGGCAAAGACCATACAGTATGGTGTTGCTTAACGTCCAGACCTTTCACTTGGGTTGTTTAGTATCTCAAATATTATAAGGTGTCATTAGCACTTACAGCTCTTTATGGGAAAGAGACAATGTGGCGACTAAACACAAGCCGTGCATCATTACCTCCACTGAGGAATTTGTGTTTTTGGTCGCGTCTGTGTGCATGCATATCATTCTTTCTGTCTGTAAGTTTGATAGCTCGAAAAGTTTTGAATGAATTCTGATAAAACTTTGTAGGGGTGTAGCATGAGGTCATGTTAACAATCCATTAAAATCTGACTTATATCCACCAAGGTCTTCAAGGTCATCTCAATGATTTATTTGTTGAAAATGGACAAAAAGTGTGGTGTGTATTGTTAACATAAGAAAAAAATTGTATAGAGATTAAAATATCATGTCCAATTTGACCTCTGACCTCTCCTTCAAGGTTAATAGATTGATCTGAAGGTCATCATGATAATAACGCTGTATAAAGATTGAAGCCTTGTTGTTTGTTCTGACAACACTTAGTCATACAGGAAATGATACGCTGCCTGGCCAAAAAAAAGTCGCTACCAAAAAAAAAGGTCACACACTCCACTAATATTTCGTTGGACCGCCTTTAACTTTGATTACAGCATGCATCCGCTGTGGCACTGTTTCTGCAATGTCACAAGATTTATTTCCATCCAGTGTTGCATTAATTTTTCACCAAGAACTTGCATTGATGATGATAGAGTCTGACTGCTGCGCAAAGCCTTCTCCAGCACATCCTAATGGGGTTAAGTTCTGGACTCTGTAGTGGCCAATCCATATGTGAAAATGGTGTCACATGCTCCCAGAACTACTCTTTCACAATTTGAGCCCAATGAATCCTGGCATTGTTATCTTGGAATATGCCCGTGCCATCAGGGAAGAAAAAATCCATCGATGGACTAACCTGGTCATTCAGTATAGTCAGCTGACCTCATTTTTGAGCACATACTGTAGCTAAACCTAGACCTGACCAACTGCAGCAACCCCAGATCATAGCACTGCCCTCACAGGCTTGTACAGTAGGCACTAAGCATGAAGGGTGCATCACTTCATCTGCCTCTCTTCTTACTCTGATGCGATCATGTCTGATCTCCTTAGATGTTTTCACTGCTTGATGCATGCCAGGGACTTGACCCTTCTCAAACACACTAACACAGTTAGACTTTTCCACGACCACGAGATGTGTCTTTCGACATGGTTGTTTATGAAATTAGAAAGAAACTCATTGCACCAGTTGGGGTTAACTAACTTGTTGTTAGCTGAAAGGTAATCACCCATGCAGTAATTGTCCTATTGGAGGCTCGTACTTATTTGCTTAGTTAACTCTAGGTGGCGGGGTTTTTTTGGCCGGGCAGTGTATATGGGGATTCTGAATATGTCATATTTGACCTCCGATCTTAAGTTTACATTTCATATCTGCCTTTCTTTCAAGTTGACCCAAACATTTATTATTGTTACTTTACTACAAACCTTTTAAACTGTGCTGAATGAGAACAAAGAAACCAAAATGTATATATACAAAACTCATCATTTTAAGTGAGATGCCTCGGTGGAAGATTTAGCATTATTTATAGCAAAGTCTCCAGTTTGACTTCTATTAAGTAGCTCAATGGACTACCAAAGAGGAGGGGGTATAACCTTTGTTTTGTTCATTTTAACAGTTCAGCATTGCAGCTGCAAATGAGCTGAAAAATAGAGCAAAAGAAAATAAAGACATTTGAACCTAAGGAAGTATTTGCCCTTTTGATTTCAAAATAGGTATGATTGTGATGTGTGTTAAAATCTAAAAGAAAAAGAAGAAAAGAAATCATGAAATTTCGGAGAGTCAGTGTAAAGTGTAAGTAAAGTAAAGTGTACTTACTTTAGTCTGCAGGTACTTTTCTTGGATTAGTCTGAATAATTCACAACCTTTGCCAAGTGAATTGTTTTGTAAAGGTTATGCTTGTAGAGAACAGATTGTACACAAATGCCACAGGGGAGCAGAATTTAAATGACTGCAAGAGGAATTAACTGGACTTAAACTTGCTCAATCTGGTCCGCAGAGTCCTCATTTCACTCAGCATTACAAAGTCACAGTTTCATTCACATCTGTGAATCTGATTAAGGATTTATCTGTAATACCTAACTCCAGATGCAAATACCCGAATAACAATCACAAGGTCTATGATAATAAAATGATCATTGACAGGTAACTTCTTGACAAATGATCCTAAATGCAATCCTTGAAAAGCTTTAATTTAGTATGCCTCTTCTGTTCTTTCACCTGACCAATCTGCTACAAGTAACAGCGCAATTGAAAAACAACAAGACAAAGGAAGGACAAAAATAGAAACATCTATCTGTCGCTTCCGCAAGCAGACCCATATTTCCAGAGATCTCCTCACAGTATGTCTCATCCCTCTCACCCCCTTGGGGTGACCCGGGAACAATTTGTCAAGCTATTTTTCCACGTCATAGACTCCAAGAGCTATAATTTGCCCCGACAGCAGAGCAGTGCACTGACAGGCTAGTATATCCATGTGTTGAGATTTGCTGTTGGGCCAGGTCAGAGCTGAAATGCTTGTTCACGCGGTATACTGGGTATTTGGCCCGGAGAAATTGGCTGGTAAATTCTACCCAAAGCTCCAGAAACAGACTAGCGGGGCTCATTCAGTGCAAGAACAGCTGTGACAACAGCTCACAGCTGATATGTTCAGGAATCTCACTAAGTACGTGTGAGTCTGTTGTCGTGGCCTAATATTACTAAAGAACGAGCAGTCACATTAGACTTTTTTTTTTTAACTTTACCTCCACTGTCAGATCAATTTTCTAAAAATATGTGATTGTAATTTTGTACAGGTCCCTTTTCCTGACTTTCTGCTATCATCATAATCACTGAAACACTACTGTGAATAAGATGATAGGTGGTAGTAAAATCGGCCAGTAATCATCATTCATGTTAATCATTATGATGAATTACTAAATTTTAAGATAAATTATCTCTACAAAAGGCCCCATTAGACCATCGTAGGTTATATAAGATATGCATAACAGCTTAAAAGATTCAAAGTCAGTATTTCAAGAAATCATTATTGTATCATTAATATGAACACAGAAGTTTTTTTTTCATATATAGAAAAGGTGATCCTCCTAACTATGAAAAAATATGAAAATATGTAACATAGATGGTAGACTGTCTGGGGCTGCTGTGGAACCTGAGAATACATTTGTGTAACAAAGCAAATACAAAATAAACAACAAGAATAATAGGAAAGCGTGTTTCTTTTTAGAGCAATATTAGTTATGTAATTAGCGTATATTACTGTTGTATAGTAATGACATTAGTAACTTAGTTTAGGACTTAGAAATATACTTGATAGAATGTAGAAATACTATAGAGACATGACACTGGCCTGATGATGAATAAAGGCCTAAAAACTTAAAAACTTAGAAGTAGTCTTGTAGGAGACCCTCCCCCCCTGGGGCTGTGAAATTAGAACAAAGAAGCAAACAGCTCGGTGGAAAATTCCCCAGAGGATACCTGGGAGGGGGTCTCAGTGCTTGTAACCTGATAACTATGTTTTGCAGAGGAAAGTGGAGTAATGTGTGGAGGGGGCTCATTTTTAACACAAAGAAAGCTGAGATCTACAGGGGACAGCCGAGTCATGTGGATCTCCCTTCCAGAAGTTATTTATTCAATAAATGGTTTTTTAAAAGTGATCTCCTGAGTGCCGGTGTCATCTCTGGAGGCCTAATGGATAAAAAGAACCGGGGTGAAACTGCTAACGCGACAATAGTTATAAAATGAAAACACTATACTTTGACATAATTTCCATCTTTTATCCAAAGTATAATTCATTTGAAGGATTAGTTAAGGCGATCTTTTAATTATTGCATCTGGTAATTTTCAGTAATTTCCAGCAAACATTATTTTTTGGAGGGATTTCTGTGATGAACACAATCAGGGTCATTTTGACCCCAATATAGAACAAATGAAATCAAGATACAAAAAACCACCGGGCAGCCCAGAGACAGAATCTCTCCTGCATGTCCAGGGTCTGCCCCGGGGCTTCCTCCCTATAGGTCATGCACCAAACATCTCACCAAGGAGTCGTGCTGGAAGCATCCTGGTCAGATACATCCTGTGCCAACTCAGCTGGCTCCTTCTAGTTCTGTTCTGAGCCCCTTTCTAGGGACCTCTCTTCTTCTAAGGCAGAGCCCAGACATCCTTTGGAGGAAACTCTTAATTTCTGCTCTTAGTGGTTTAATTTTTTTGGTCATTACTCACAGCTCTTGACCATAGGTGAGAGTAACAACATAGATTCATTTCTATAAATTGACTGCTTTACTTTCACACCCAACCATCTATCAGTCTACCACTACTACTCTACTTTCCCCTCACTTGTGAACAAGACCCTGAGATACTGAAACTGCTTCACTTGGGGAGCACTCATCCCTGACCTGACACCTCACTCTTTTCCAGCCTGAGAACCGTGGCCTCAGAGTTGGAAGTGCTCATTCTCATTCCAGCTGCTTCATGCTCAGCTGCAAACCACCCCACTGCAAGCTGGAGGTCATGGCTCAATGAAGTCAAGAGAATCACATCATTTGCAAAAAGCAGGAGATGAGATGCTGAGTCCGAAACCCTCCATCCCTTGGCTACACCTAGAAACTCAGTCCATAAAAGTTGTGAAAAGAATCTTGATATTAGGGATAAGGGACAGCCCTGACAGAGACCAGGAAAGTGCTTACTGAAGCAATTAAAATCAGCTAAAGCTAAACACACACTACAATCACTTATAGTATTTTCATTTGCCTCATGCTATGCTCAGGCCACCCTGGTTATGACAGAAGGAGCAAACATTTGCTACCTTCCTGTCTGTGTTTTGAATAGTATCAACTTTTTTTAAGTAGATTTTCCAGCCGAGTGTTGGACAGTCACATCAGCTGGTGCTGTTTTCTTCACTCTCAGGAGAGTCGTTGCTGCTTGGATTGGGCCCCAAAATGTAGCCGTATCAGCTCTCCTTTAATGTGCAGCCTGACCAGTGCACACCCCAGCTGTCTCAGGCAGATACAGTGATGTCTCCCACTTTCCCGTTTGGGAAGTTTCCCATCCAGATGATGAATGCCATAATGGCGTTTTTTTTAATATGAAACCTTAATTAAGGGCCCACTGCAAAAAGTTAACTGAAATAAATAGCTTCACTTGTTGTATTCCTATTATTTGTATTTTTTTTAATCACTAATTAAAGCAGAAATAGAAAACCACAATGTGACATCATTAGGAATAAATTGAGAATTTCATAAAAAAAATGTAATAATAAAAAAACCTCATCTGTGCGATATGACTAAAAATATACCTCTGGGATCTCTGCGAACCGTAGGTAGTAGGATGAGGGTTAATTAACTTCTTAGGACAGCCATTGTTTTGTTGTGCAAATTCAGCTATATAAGCAAATGAGCAATGAACATAGGAATTTTTCTCAAAAATATCCTCGAGTAGCCATAACAGTCTCGTTCCCAGGGCTTCAAATCCTGTCATTTTGTCAAAGCTGCTGGCATCTAAAAAATATGCATAAGATGTCTTTTGGTGTCTGTGCTGTGATGCACCTGGTTTGAGCAATAGTGAGATGGGTGTGCCTCTCAGCTCATCTGTTATGGATGCTTGTAGAAGACCCCTCGAGTAACATGTAGAGCATCGATTTTCAACTTGCCAAGTCTGGTGCATGAAGACGCTGGCTAATCTCTGAGGTGTAGCATTTGACAACAATGGCAGTATTTGGTGGCCTGGGATTAAAACATGTTGTGGTAACATGTAAATCCATAATAATGAGGCCCTCACCTTCCCTGATTAAAAAATAAACATACGAACATGTAATTTGCATACGTGGTTACTTTTCAGGCCTAAAATAAGCTCCTGACATCAAAAATGTGAAACAATATTTTAGTAATGGGCGGGCTATTTAATAAATGTTCTTGTATTTGCCTTTAAAATTCCTATTTGTGACATCCATCCATATATGTCACAAATCTATATATTTAATAATTTAGCTAGATGCTTGTATCCTTGAATGTGTCTTTTGCTCAACCATGTAGGCAGACTCAATAGATTTGTTTAATCCCTAGATTTTTTTTTTTACAAGTTTTACTGAAATATCACAATCTGTAAATTTGATGTTAAGATTTTACGAATTAAAGCCGAATTCTTATAATCACATACTTCACAGTCAACTGCAGAGCACTTGAGCAGGCACAGCAGTAATAGCAAAACCATAGAGACTTATAAGTGATTTGAAAGACAATCACGAGCATTGGAATTTTGAATAAAATAAGCCTGCGATAGATGGAGAATGCCTAATGACGCTTTAAGTGTCAAGCGCTCGAGAATCGACAGTAATGATGCAAAGCAATTGTCAGCACTCTATTTTGTACCTCCTCAGACTGCAATCCTTTGTTCACTACACATCACTCTTGCTAGTCTGTTTTCTCTCTCTTCTATGTAAATAAAGTGCTGCCTTGTTTTTCTTTTGGGTTTTTTTATGTTAATTTGGTTAGGAAATGTAGTTTTGTTGTCTCCCAGAAATTTAATAAATGGCTCATCAAAAATAGTGCAAACTTAATTTAAACTAAGGTTGAAAAAATTGGGGAGTTTTTATAATTTCCTGTGTTTGCTTTTTGGCTTTTTGAAGGTGTGTTCAGCTCACATATTTGAAACTGAAGTGAGTTTTTTTTTCCTTTGCAGATTGCAATATTCCTGACATCTCATCTCTCCTTTTTTGTATTTGGAACAGAACAACAAGCTTCATCTTCTGGCTGTTGTTGGAGCTGTAGTCCCTTGAGGCTTTTCTGTAAATCAGCATCATGCTTCTCCAGCTACAGCTTCAACACAATGATTTCTTTCTTTTGCAGTCCTTACACACAAAATAAATTGTGCTGGTGGAGAAAAACGGCAAATTGTGACAGTGAGTGCGGATATGACCACCTTAGGCATTGCACCAACACAGTTAGCTGTTCCATATGGATGGAACATCCACCATGGATGTTGTACATATGTAACTGACCTATATATTTTAAATAGCAATCATAGGGAGAGATACTATTTATAGATCAGGCAACGGTCAATAATTTTGTTATATAAATACACATGCAGTAAATACTGCATACAGAAAGAAGCAAAAGGTCTAATTTACCAGAAGCTGATTGTAAACAAGACTATAGCCCTCCAAGCTCCTCTATGGATTATGAGCTTTGCTCTGTCAGTAGACCGGAGCGCGTTGAGTGTCAGAATTATAATGCAGCTGAGAGTATGTTGGTAGCGAAAACATCATGGTTTAAACTAAATAGATCTGTCAGGCCACACAATCACACAGCTGTGTAAAAGTAAATGCACACAGAAGAATACAAACTGATGAGTTTTGAGTGACTGTCTAATTAATGGATTTAATTTGGTTGACAAAAATAAATAAATGTGAAATAAAACAGTGATGCTGAATTAAGGGATATTTTAAGGCTCTTTGATGCTGTTGCAGGTTATATTTTAAGCAAAAATTATGATTTATTGGCCTTAAATTGTCAAGAGGGTTCTCCATTCAGACCATTAGATGTCAGATGAGTGGCACCGGTCCATAACAGTGCGTGTGAGGTGCATAAAGGTGAAACCCTGACTCTGCTCTTTCCGAGCTCCTGCTTAATATTTCAAATACTGCAACCAGCACAGGACAGTGGGTTGGCCTGACAGCAAAGTGCAGGACCCTGAGCTCTGACTTGAGCAATGACTGACGCCCCTGAGCTGCCTGCTGTAGCATGCCCGAGCAGCCCTAGGCAGATCGATCACTGCTTTAGGTACAGCGCTGCCATGAAACTTTTAACAAATACAGATGGGAGGAGACGGATACTTCCCAATGTTTACTATTTCCATGATAAATTGCTTTTCTGGCAGCATTTTTTTTTTTCATTTTCTTTTTTAAAATACATTATTGTGTTATTCTGTACTCCTGGACACATGTGAATGCACAGAGAATGGCAATGACAGCACTTATAGGTCTTTATAAAATTTCTTGTGAAAATTTCTACCAGCAAATGTTAAATATTAGGAACAGGAGCGCTATCAGGTTTTGCTCACAAACAGAGCCTTAAAAGATTAGAAGGTTTTATGTTCTAAAAAACTAACAAGACAGAAAAGTATCTACAATAGAGACGATTAATATTAGACACAAAAGACTCTCTGAGATCGAACCAAAAGCCTCATTAATTCAGTTGTATGTTCAGTGTCACAGCCAGAGCTTGTTGCTACATTTAATTTAATTTTTAAAAAATCAAACTGTTCAGGTCTTTGCCCTGAGTTTTCCTCTGGGTGGGTATTAAGTATTTCAGTGGGTATTTCAAGCTAATTTTTGTTTTTTTAGCATAAGTATTTTGTAGGACTGCACACTATAAATTCGTCTTTCAGGATTTGACTGTCAACTGAAGTCCTGCTATAATGTCCTGAGACATTAAGATCATTCAGTGGAAGCAACCTGAATTGTTGCATGTGCTGGCTCATTAAATGTGACCTCAAACATTGAAATAAGCCATTATTTAGCCATAGCTCTGCAAACGAACATATAAGTTGGGGGGGGGGGGTATTTTTTTTGTC
>VUQR01023837.1:21042-44752 GCA_015108515.1 Hemichromis elongatus | reverse complement strand
TTTTTCCTAGGTTTTTTTTTTTTTTTTTTTTATCTGCTCTCCCTTCACTCCAGAATCTTTTTACTGTCAGTACCACTGCTCATCTCCTCCCTCACATCGTGAAAACAACCAGGAAAATGTTACATAAATCCAACACAAAGTCCTAGATTTTCGTTTCACTGTCATGTTGTGTTAGTAGACTGGAAAAAAAAAAGACTGACAGAAATGGGCATCTAAGCCTGACTTGCCAGGCTTTAGACCGTGAGATTACACTTCTGTTGTCAGACTTGTCTCTAAGTGACATAGTAGACAGCTACTGTTTTCTGGGGGTTTTTACCTAAAAACAGGGTTAAAAAAAAAAGAAAGAAAGTTGGCTATTTAAAGTATAAATGGAAACGGGCATTCAGTTATTTTCAAATTATTTTATGCCTTTATTTAATTCTTAATAGTGCAAAGACATATCAGTGATTTTTTTTTGGCGAAAATGCTTCATCTACTCTACTTTGGTCAGCAATACCTTTCAAGAAAGTTGAGTCAGCAGCATGTTTACAACTGCGTTTCATTAACTTATTTCCCAACACTCCATAAGCGTTTGATCTATTTATCAAATTTCATCCCCATCTTAACTTCAGAAAGCCTTAGCCTCTCTGGGGCGCTCGTTTTATACCTCATCATGTTGCTAATTAACGTCATCGGCTGACAGACGCTCTGCCAAGCTGCTGCGTTGTATAACTTTAAAAACTAAAAAAGATGAGAGTCGTAAAAGAGTCAGAGTTTGATTCAGGTCCATTCATGTGCTAGGCAGAGAGTCCACGTGGAGTTTCAAGAAAGATGATGAAATCTTTGTGCAGGCTGTAACAATTGTTCCTGCTCAATTTCAGCATACAGTACTGTGCAAAAGTCTTGAGTCTATGTTTTCTGAGGGTTTTTCAAACTTCCTCTTTTTTTGCTGCTTTTTCACTCATTTTCAGGTCAGACCTCACACACGACCATATTCAGAGAAGTGTTTTTGTGTCTGTTAATCCACTTAATAGTGACCTATGAATTTTGTGAATTTTATGAAGCATTCAAGTATAAAAAGGCCACTTGACTCAAGCGATGAACCAGTGTTTTAGCAGCGCATACAGTGAGTTTTAAAAGGAAAGGAGTTTTAAATTGTATCTTTAGGCATTAGCAGTCTGTCGCAAAAACACACAATTTGTTTCTTTAGTTGAGTCTGTGAAAAATCACAAAGACACCACAGTTTGACAGGCATAAAATTGTATTTTTGCACCAACGAGGGGTTTCCCAAAGTGCTATTAGCTGAAAACTTGGCATATTTAAGCATGATGTGTAGTGTCTCTTCAAAGAATCTGAGGAATTTAGACAAACAGAAGACAAAAGAAGAAGCTACAGGCCAATAAAAACTATATACAACAGATTGACAGCATTTGAAAGTCATGTCCTCAAGGAAAAAAAAAAAATCCAAGAACTGAGAAATGCTTGTGGTTCTTCAGTTGATCCATCTACTGTTTAGTAAAGCCTCACCAGATTTGGTCTCAGTGGACGGGTTGTCGTCAAGAAGCTATTCTTAAGAAAGGGAAAGAAGAGAAAAAGACCGAAGTATGCCAAAATATATAAGAACTACAATTAAAATCGAACTCAACAGGTCATATAGAGCGATGATTGGGTCTCATTTCAGTCGGTGGTGCTGGGGATCTTTTCAAAATTAATGGAATTAAGAATGTTAAACCTCAAAATGAATAAAGGATTGTGTGATGATCTCGACAGAGAACAGAACAAAAAGGCAGCGAACGTCCAAAGAACAGCTTTGAAAGTCCTTCAAGAAGCCTGGAGAACTATTCCTGTAGGCTGCAAAGAAAGCGAGCCTAAGAGAGTTCAAACTGTGTCTGAGAATAAAAGGGGGTCATACCACATAATGCCTTTAAACTCATTCACTCTTCATTTTACAGCAACTCTACAACTGAACTGGGTTTAGAGTATGAACTGTATTTCTGCTGTTTTTGTACAAAAAAAATATATCACCTCAGGCACATTGTGTACACCGGGTCCCTCCCGTTTTGTTAGTTTAGCAGTTTTTAGAAGCAACTAATAATATTCATACTCTAAAGCATTAGATCCACTTATTTTAATGGATATTTCAGACAGAAAGCTGCACTCACATATTCACATTAGCTTTATTTCCCAGGAAAAATTGCATCAAACACTGGAATTTAGTTCACGGGAAATCTGACTTCTCCTGAGCTGCATACCAAAACCGCTCTCCGCAGTAATGACTGCGCGTTGGGAAGTTTACTATCTAAATTGTGTATATCTGACTAGAAGCTTTAATTAAAGCTTGTGGGTTCTTCAGAAAAATAAAAAACGAAGGAGATAAGGAAAACAAAGAAGATAAAAGAAAGACATTTTCACAAGAAGTTGGTGTACTTCCAAATAGTCTGGCAACCTGCGCTGCTTTAGCAGGCTGCTAACACTGAGTGCATCCAGCTTTTGTTTCAGCTGTGCAGAACCTGAACAAGCTAGATAGCTGTAGCTAGATTAATGAGAGCCCGGAGCTCTATACATTACATAATCCCATGCAGGGTGGGTACAGGATATATCGGTCCTCGCTCCATAGCTCAGCCTTTAATTAATTTCTCATAACTTTTCCCTTTTTTCTTCTGCATCCTTCCCCCTTTTTTGCTTGTTTCATCCTATCTGTATTCCTCCTCCCTTGTGTCCCATCTTATTTTTTTCCAACCCCTTTCATCTGCTGATTTTCCTCCACACACTCAGAGGGACAAATGGCAGCAACAAATGAACATCCTGACGTTGAGTAACAGATGAAACAAAGGCAACAAGTTACACGAATAAATAAACAAATCACCACAAATAAACATCCTCCCTGTCAGACTGCCTCTGGCACTGAACTACATGGCCCAGCTGCTCCAATCGGGCCCCGCCGTCTTGATCACATGACGGCAGTGTTCCTCTGCCTTGCTGTGTTCGTGACAGGCAGGGTGAGTAAGAGAAGGAAAAGAGGGAGAGAAGAAACAAAAGAAGCAGGAAAAAGGAGGGAGATGAACCAAGATGTAGCGATTTAGAGGATGGGAAACTGGGCGAAGGGGAGAAGGCGCTCCTGTGGCACCATGTGAAATAGGAAGAGAAGAGAGAAGAGATTGAGGGAGGAAGCAAGTTCAGCCGAGAAGGAGGGGCAGGAGAGAAATGAGGCTGCGAGGACGTGACAGAGACATCAAAGAAGGGGAGAAAGAGAAATCGAGGATGTGCAGAATGAAACAGGGAGATAGAGAGGATGCCTTTGACAAGTGTTGCTGGAGAAAAAAGGGGGAGTAAGTGAAAACAGGGTAATGAAAATTAGAGAAGAAGCTTGCTACTCATCAGGGTATTACATCGACTCTCTTAGGAGCACTCTGCCAATGACTTTTTAAGCTGAGATTCTGATGCAAAAGCCAATAAACCAAATGACGAATCTGAAAGCAAGCCCTTCACATTTATTGGGCACTGATACATAGAGACAAGATGATGAATGAGAACGTAGTAAAGCTCATTTTGAAAAATGCTAAATATGCCCTTATAGAAGCTCTAACTGCTGAGAAATACAGCACATTGCACCTCGAATGTTCTTGCTGTTTACAACTACATTTGAAATACCATTTAAAGACCCAATATATAGCTGCACCTCATCGCTTTAGCCCTGCAGTTTTATAAAGCCAGCCGCTTTGAGAGAGACATAGAATAATAAAACCTAAAAAGGTCAATATCTAGGCGTGAGAGGCCAAGTCGAGATTCTCTCCAGAATAAATATGTTAGACAGCCGAACGCTGATGGAGCCACGCCAATATGTAATAAGCGCTATTAGGACCGAGCTAAAGTTGACAGGGTAGTGATGTATGAGAAGTAGGGAGCAAATGAGTTTTGAAGCAAAATCTGACCACTGAGCAAATAAAGTAGTTCACAAGAAACTATTTTTTATTTAAACATTTTTTTAAAAAAGTTCAAAATAGGTCCCATGATAGCATTTATTAATACTTAGATCTGGAGGAAAATTCATTTTGATATTCTGGACCAATAAACTACAACAACAATTTGGCCAATATTGTACAAAGAACACACACGTGAAGACGTCTTCATTACTTACAGATAAAGTGTTTTAAAATTCACTTTGTTCTTCATCACACTATCATTGAACATTTAGCCAGTGAAAACGTGATGTTCATTTGCCACTGGCATTGGTGAATGACACTAAATGTTTTTGACACATGTCAACGAATAAGAACAGGCCCAGAGGCCAGTGGGTAATCCCGAAGCATCCTACGGTCACTGAGGAAAGTCTACACTCCCGGTCTGATCGGCTAACGGTTGCTGGAAGTTGCTGTCGGCAGTTGAAATGAGTCGCAAAGAGGGCGCTGCACCGAAAACCTCCTGGTGAGCGCTTCGGTTGCAGTAGTTTTACATGGATGTTGTCGGCTTGACAGCAAGCACTTATTTTCTCTCCAAGCTGTAGTGATACCTGGAAAAAGTGAGACGCCAAATTGAAACATGTGCCTTCAAAATAAAGGTTTTTCTTCGGTGCTGCGGCCGAGACGTTTGCACAGGTGAAACTTTGGAAATCAAAGAAAAAAGTTTGAATCTTCTTTGCAAACTATGAGTGACACAGCTGCATGCTGGCGAACAAAGCAATTACAGAGACCTTTTCCGTGCAGTACCGTACATCTTTTTAATAAAGTTATACTAGGGACTGCCACCAACCTCCAGTAATCACTCAGCATATTTTTACCTAGTCACTGGTAGTTACCAAGGGGACACCGACTAGTCTTTAGGCCAACATTTAACAATCTATTTCACAGCAGCGTCTAGCATCCACTCGAAACCAGTTAGGGAATACACGTTTTCCCTCGTGGTTGCCAGATGGTCGCTGGGCCTATTGTACAACATATTACCCATAATGCTCTGGTAATGTATCAAACCCACTGTTAGACTTTTTTGAATATAAAATCCAGTCTAATGGAAAATATTTCCAACATATTGCTTTACTTACATTTAAAACATTGACTTATCAGCACTTCCACCTAGTTGTTTAATGTGTCACCAGCTTAATCAGCGGTTACATTAAACCGCCCCTCGTTACATGCCCTAATGTTTTTCTTTTGTTTTTTTTAAAGAGGCTATCTCAGCATTTCACAGTTCCAGCACTGACGCTTCAAAACCCGAAATGAGCAAATAACTGTACAATGGTGACACATAGTGAAACAGAAGGACTGTCTAAATGAGATTTTTTTTTTTAATGATGACTCATGTCTCACATCTAAAAATAATGTATACGTTTTACAGCTGCAGTATTTTTGATGTTGTTTTGTTGTTTACAGTTACTGTTTATGGCAATTGTTTTGCATAAAATAAGCAGTTTGGCTCAGTGTGAGTGAGAGCGACGTGGTCACTGACTCCATGTGAGCTTATGGGGTAAAAACGTACAATCACTGCACATTCGTGGCCGCCGTTTCCTGTTTTTGTTTTGTTTTATTTGTTTTCCATCTATTATTTTTAGGTCCAGGCTTTTCAAATTGAAGCTGGTAAAAATAATATTGGAGCAAAATTAGTCTCATAAGTGGAGGTTGTGAAACCACATAATATTTCAAAGGAAATTATCATTTAGAGGAAGTGCTAGTGGAATACTATTATGCTGTACTGCAAACGATGTACTGTTTGGACTGAAGCACAGACTTATTTTGGATGAGAGGCGAGAGGCGGGGTACAGCCTGGACAGGACGCCAGTCTGACGCACGGCTCCATTTCTCTCTTTCAGATGTAAAACAGTGTTTGTTGGATTCATCTGTTTGTTTTTTTGTCATTCACTGCACCTTTCTTGAGGAGGCACATGTTCGAGAGAAACCACGTGATGCCTGTTTCATCACCATTGCAGATGCTGAGAGCATGTGCAGCAGTTCTGATTCCCAGAATGGTTTTTTTACTCTGGCTGTGGGTGGAAATAAAGCGTTCAATGACATTTCCCATTGCATAGCCTATCAGTGTAGTCTTAAACTCATTACACCTGCATGCGAGAGTCACATTTCACTTATCTTGGAGGACACGCCCAGGATCACACCAGCAGGCAGTAACACTAATTAACAGAAGGTAACAGTCCCATTATGAATGAGTGTCAGGAAAAATGAGGGAGACAATAAGGTCGGGCAAGAAGAAAGCGCGAGATAACGGCAGAAAGAACATGAGTGTAAACCCATCCGATACTGTGATGCAGGATATTTCCTCTGAGATGTGTGTCTCTGTGTGAGAGGGAGGACGAGTAAAACACAAAGAGAGATGGAGGAGAATAACACAAAGTGTCCTGAGACATCTCCCTGATTAAGGACTTTCAGCTGACACAGTAATTAAAAATTGAGGAGCTGCACAACTCCTACACACACACACACACACACACACACAAAAACTTATCCAATTACAAACACGCATGCATTCAGCTCCACACTCATTTCAACACTTTACGCTCTGGTTAACCGTGTACAGTTTATCAGAAGATTGGTCATTCACTTATGAGTAAATTAACATTCAAAACCGCATTTCCATCATGCACAGTTGCCAGACCAGGGTCATATACACGAATCTACCACTTTATGCAGAAGGGAAGATTATCACGCAAAAACAATGCATGCACGCACGCTCACTCACCTCCACAAAGATGAAACAGGGGATGATGGAGTAGCTGCGCAGGGTGTTGTTGGACGCCATCTTGTCTCCTGTCGGGAGACTAACGTTCTCAGGATTCACAGCAGGTCACTCTGCAAAGACAGAAACATCAAGTGTCAGCTGTCATCATCTGATAACGACACAAATGCATCCACTATTAGGAGTGCTCGGTGAGATTAGGCTGCTGATGAGAACTACATTAACCATCGCTGTTTTTTTACATTTATAAGACTTTCTAACGCCTCGTTAGTCGCCTTATAACAAAAATTCGATAAATAATTTAAAAAGCAGATAAGAGATTGCTTTGTTACGCTGCAGAAACTAAATTAGAGTTCTACTTGTTGAAAAAACAAAAAAATCTGCACAAAGATTGTCCTTCGCCAGCTCCTTCTGAGGGATCCCCACAATTCCCACATCTCTCAGGAAATTCAATCCCTGTGTTGTTGCCAAGGTCAGCCCTTGGGTCTCTTCCCAGCCAGCTGTGCATCCTATCTATTTTTTGTCAATCAACATAACATGCCCCCCCTCACCTCACCCCACACCACACACACACACCCTCTCACAGCATCCATAAGTGACTGAGACAAGACTCTCCAAACCCATCAGCACAATATTCAGTTCAATTTCTTCAAACTCTTATGTCGAGATTGTCTATTTTGTAAATATTCAGATTGTTTTCTATTCTTATTTAATTCATGTATATAATATATAATGTTCTGCTTCCCCCCTACCCCCTTTTTTGCACAGTCGAGGAGCGTGTTCAGTTTACATTACACTACATGTTGTACCTGTCTAATTATGCATGTGACAAATAAAGAATCTTGAATCTTGAATCTTGAATCAGGCACCTAAGAAAGCTGTTTGGTGTAGTAAATCTCCAAAAGTTGACTCTGTTCACCTGGACGTGGCCTTTTCAGTCTCAGCATGTCATTATGCAATCGTACTGTTTAAAAGATTGTGGAAACCTGCAGTCAGCTAAGACTGAAGAAGTCACCTGGATGAGTGATGAAACATTTCTCCCACTTCCAGATGAACAGAATCAACCTTTTGGGGAAAGCTGTTTGGTTATAATGACTGCAAGAGAAACGGTAAGAATTGGCTTGCATGCAGGTGCAGTTTTTATATATCTAAAAAAAAAAATCTGCAACGGCCTCAAACACCATGAAAAATGGATTCCTTCAACTTTGTAGCTGTATGTCACGAGAGGTCATTTAAGCATCTGGTCTACTGACTCCAAATGTTTCTGTGTGAGGAAAGAAGAGCTGCCATAAAAAGTCTTGAGTACGTCATCGGTTCAGTTTGACTGTCTGTCTGTTTGTTAGCAGGGTAGTGTCCACAGTTTCATATGTTGTGTGATGTTAGACACCAATAACATTTCAAATCAATTTACTGTTGGTGAAAATAGGGTCACGTTCAGGATCCATGTCACATCAAATGAGAAAATCATTAAAAAACTTTATATTATCTACAATTTTTTACAGATCTCCTTCAAACTTCACAACAATAAAGTGAGCAGCACAACACATCTCCCCTAACCTTCTAAATACATATTGATAATGATTTAAACCAAATGTTCCAAATCTGTATTCATCACTCCATAAAACCCGCTGTCACGTGACCTTTTCTCTCGGTTTCTCTTCCTGAAGAATGGCTTCTTGACAGCCACCATTCCACTGATGAAGCCTTGGTGAATACTAACAGATCATCCGGAGGGCTAAACGCAGGGCTATGGTCCTGTGCCAGGTCACTGCTGGATTCTTTTCCTACTTTTAAAAACATGACTTTCACATACTGCTCATGTCCTGTAGATATATTTTTTTATGTCTGTCACTTTTGCCCCCAACAACAAATTATTATTTTTTTGTTATCATTTAATTATCGTTTATGCCACCAAAGAATGATTCGTTTTTCAGGTAGGCTGTTAGCGTTAGCAACAAAAGTGCCCAAAGATACAATTTAAAATATGTTCTTTGCTAAGTTGTCTGTTCTGTGTAGACTAAACAGGTTAATCCATCGAGTTAGTTGCCTTTGTATGCTTAAATGATTCAAGCTAAGCCACTCAAAGACCATCAGGGAGCTTGAAGAACTCATGACCATGAACACACCTGGTTCCTTGGAAGCAAAAATGAGGGTTGGATTGAGACTTTTGCTCACTCTTCAGCTAATTTTTCAGTCTGGTTAAAACTCTTTAACTGTATTTTTAACAGCACCAAGCCCACCACAAAATACATCTTCTGCAAGCATTTACTAATCCTGTCAGCTTTGTTCAGTTGAGAACAAAAGCAAATTCTTAATGAAACAACACAGCAGTATTAACCTTATTAATAAAATTCAATTTAACTTCTGAAGCCGCGCTGATGGAGCCAATCTTCTGCACTCGAACTGCCGCTGCTTCCGTTCCCCTTCTGTCAATCTGTTGTGTTTAACTGCATTTCATTATGGCTTGTAATTGTCGAAAACAATAACGTAGCTTTTCCCCACAGAGAACAGCAAGCTCACTAGCGAGCGTGGGAAACAAATATGTAGTGAACAAGACAATACTGGAAAAACAAAAACAGCAGTGTCATTTGATTTGCTGCATCCAAACCCGTCTGAAATGGCTTTCGGTTTTTCAGTCACCTAGCACTGGCAGCGCAAGAGGTGCCTTGCGGTTTCAGTGGGTGTAGATTAGGCGGGATTAAAAAGTGGTTAAGGAAATCCAGAAGTGTCGGTATCTGCTGGAGTAATTGTTGATTTATTCGTGTTAATCAACAAAGCTCTGACCTCACGCAGATGCTTAATGGTTGTAAATGTGTCTTATTGGCTTGTAATCGCTCCTAATTCCTCATTAAATGGTAACCTCGCTAATTTGAGCTTCTCTCTATCTACAGCCCAATTCTGAATCATGAAAGGCTGGAAGAGCGTGAATGAGGGGGTCTGTTAGAGCAAAAGTGGAGAGAAAAATAGCAGTTATTCGATTTGTGCTTTCTTAGGTTCTTCCTGTTTTCTGTCTTCTATCTAAACCATTCATCATAAACGAACACATGGTACAGAAAGATTAGATGGTAGAATGATATTACTTCTGCTTTATACTGAAAATATATTCATACATATATCTTATGAGCTCCTCAGCAATTTAATATTTGACACCGTGTGCTTTTCTGTTTCAGCAGTTATTATAACAATATAAAAGCTGCTACAAGTAATGAATTAGTATAAATTAATACTTTAATTTTTTTGTAGGGTTGTTTATAAAAATTGGACCAAATGACCAAGTTCTAATTCACACTAGCTCAGTCACTTTTTGCTGCCAAAGCACAGGTGAGAACAGGTGAGGCGAGAAAATAAAGAGAGTCCATGTGACATCGCCTCCAACAAACACAGCAACCTACAAGCTCTTTCACGCTGCCACTACGCGTCACTTTCACTACACAATATCCTGAACTAAAAGAATTAATCAAATTAGTGTTATAATGTTTCAAATTGTCATGTTTAAACAGTATAACAGAGAAGTGTTATTCAAATTACAAATGCAAACATTTCTGACTCTGTTTTTTCAGGTAAACCATGACGGTGGGTGCACTTCAGTTCAGAGAACATGCAAATGCATAATGCAAGACACACAAAGCCATTAACTTGCAACTATTAAAAATCATAATTTCTTTAAGAATGAAATTCAAAATGCAAAAAGAATGAGATACTAATTTTCAGATGATAATCTCTATATTCAAGAGTCAATCACAAATTCACATAAACAAGTCACTCAATTAAATTAAGCATTATCTACAACTATGTAAAATAGCACTTATTAAGTATTTATATGCATTTGAGGACCTCTTTCTCTCTCTTTCTTTCATTTTTCTGACCATTTTACCAGGTGAGTTAACATTACTTGTAGAAAAGCAGAGAAGGAGAGATAGAGGCAGCTTGCATGCATCTCTGCGCGTTCCGGAGACTGCAGGGAAGTCGTACAGTCTGGTGACAAGAGAGTCACGGCTAATTTAAGGATTCTGGGTGATCTGTTAACTCATTCCAGTTTGCCATCATATCACTTGTTACACTAGATATTTCACAGCAAGCCAAAACAACCATCAGGCCACTGGGAAATGTCCCAGCGCTCCCAACCGGCTAGCCACCACTGCGGATAATGATCACATGACCATGCATCCTATATGTGTTTAAAGCTACAGTAGGCAGGAATCTATAGACATCCTCCTGCAGCAATTCTCTCCCCCCTCCCTCTTTTAAGCCCAGAGATGCAAGTGCTTCAAGAACTTTCCTTTTCCAGGTGAAAGAAAGGTCAGATCTGGCCCTGAAAAGCGATATTGTAAAGTCTCCCATCAAGGACTAGATTTTCTGAAAACAGAGCCAAGAGGAAGTGCAGGAGAAGCTCGTAAGTACAATATACATTAAAATGATTCTTCAGGGGTTTTTTTCCCTTCAAATGATGCCAAAACATGTATAAAAAAATACAATAGTCTCTGCATTTCTTCCTCCCACTTTCTGTACTAAAAGAAGCGCCTCCTGGCTGTAGCTTTATATTAAAAGAACAAACAGGAAGCTGCATCAATTTTTAAAGGAGGGGAAACAAACAGATGACACATACAAAATTTCAAGCTTTTCCCTTAATAAGCTTTTCCCATGAATAAATTAAGTAAACTGTACATAATGAATTTTAATTTGATTTAATTTATTAGATTTACAGTTGTTAATCTATAGACAATTACTATCCATTAACAATTTATTAGATATATATATATTACCTACAAATTAATAAAATAACTAACAGCTTGTTAAAAGGACATTTTAGTACATTGCCTCAAGTTGTCTATATGCTAAAAATATACAGTATATGTTTCGTTTAATGCCTTTACTGGAACACACTACCAGACTTTGCTCAAGATGTCAGCATACCCACCATACTCCTAATTGTTCTGTAACTGCATTTGTCCCTGTGCCATATTAGATTACAAGGTACAGAGTCCAACAACACGACATTTAATAGTGATGCTGCACTTACTTTAACTCAATTGACAGTAATTCAATGTGAACCTACTGATACTATATGTGAAATTCAGATACATCTTTACCCTTCATATTTATTTACTTATGCATGTCACAAAAAGTTAATTAAGATCTACAATCACTAGACACTTTATTAGGTATATCTGTTCAGCTGCTTGTTAATACAAATGACTTATCAGCCAATAACATGGCAGGAACTCGGTGCATTTATGCATGTAAAGGTAAAGTACAAAGCAAGCATCAGAATAAAAGTTGCATAGATGTTTGCGATAGATATTTTGGAAAGAAAACAACACCTTGTTGCTGAGGAGAATTGCCAAACTGCTTAAATAACCACACATCTCTGAGCTCACAACACATTTTAAACTTGAAGCAGATGGGCTACAGCAGCAGAAGACCACACCGGGTGCCAGATCTATTACTAGATTGGGAAAACATTGCTTGATCTGATTTCTCTCAATTTCTGTAGCAGCATTCACATAGTAGGGTTGCATTCATCCTGCATTGTTTCATTGGTTCAGGCTGGTGGTGAAGGTGTAATGGTGTGGGGTACATGTTTGACACACTTTTGGTCCCTTAGTTTCTTGTGTTCTTGAACATGAAAAAGAGTTCAGTGTACCCAAATGGCCACAGCAGATGTGAGTCCGATCAGGGAACGGGTAGATTCAGATTACGGATGTGCAGCCGAAAAATTGTTTGATGACATCCAGTCAATATGGGAAAAAAAATATCTGAGGAGTGTTTTCAGCACCTCCTTGATTCTTTACCACGAATAATTAAGGCAGTTTAGGTGTGCCCAACAAAGTGACCAATGAGTGTGTTTCACTGTTATTACTGATGACTTAGAAGAGGTAGCAGAGGCTACTCCATTAGCAACACTATTACCACAATATTAGTATCTATTATACTGGAAATGTAGAATAAGACAGTGCCAAGTTAAAGCCTCACACAAAGAGTTACTGATCTTAACACTCACCCCGATTTGAAGCCAAACACTTCAATTTCACGGAGTCATTAGACAAAGACAGACAGCAATGTTGGCATGTCTAATCAGTCCCTGAGTGCCCATCCCGTCTCATTTAACACTCAATCCAGGCTACTCAAGTCAGTATTAGATAGCAACAATCCACCCATCAGTTTTATAGCACTTACAGCACTTCACCTGAGGTTCAGCAAAACAAGCTGCTGCTGGTGCCTGCATCTGAAACACCAACAACACATGAGCACATTTTTACACCTGTGAGACTTTGGCTGCAGGATATCAAGCTGCTACATCTTATATACCCATTAAAGAAAATGTTCCAATCTATCTTCCTCTACCCTCGAAGAGAGATCAGTGCACGTGCTGCTGTAACACAGCATCACTACAGACATCAAAGAGACTTGCTCCGCCGCTCAAGGTCACATGAGCAGAGCGGATAGCTGTCTGGTGAGGGTGAACTGAGGTGTTCAGATTTAAGGATCGACTCCCAAGTCACTAAAATTGCCAGCACCCACATCAAAAGCCTTGAATGTCACAAACAAATCTATTAATGGAAACCTACACTAGTCATCCTTGCGATCCACCTCAGTGCACATTAACAGTATCATCAGCCTCCGGTGACTCAGTAACTTTCCAGATTACGGCATCAACAGCAGAGAAGAAATTGAATAGTCATAGTCATAAAGAAGCCTCCCAAAGTCAGCGACCATACTAATTACATTAAGGGGTTCCAAGGTATGATATGTTTAAAAAAAAAAAAAAAAAACTCAAGAGGAATTATTCATAATTCCTACATTTTCATTGAGTCATGATTTTCTCAAGCCAGTCGAGTGAAAAGACTTCAATGTAACCTGTTATGTAGTTTTTGTTTGTTTTTTTGTTCATCCCTGTGGTAAATCTGATTTCTGTTTGAGTTTTTATGTACTGCTAAATAACTCCCAGTGTATTTAGTATGTATGAACAGAGTACATTTGTTTTTTCTAGACTTGTGCATTAAAAATTTGTTACCTTTGGGACTTAAGTCAAAGCACAACTGATGATAGTTAACAAAAATAGTCTGTATAGAGCCTAACCGATGATGGCGCTTAGGCAAAATATGTGTATTTGTGTAAAATGCTATAAAGTAATCGGTAATACGGCCTCATTTTTTAGCAGACAGGGAATCAAAGTCAAACGGAAGATGCCAGTACAGTAAACAGTGGGATCCTTTTACATCTACACATGTAAATAAGGAAGTGATTCGATTTTTGTCGGACCAATTGGATTTGTGTTTCCCATCCAAGCACCCTGGCAGTTCATTTCATCATAAACCTGGTTTAAGTGTCGGGTGAGCGGGACTTACCGGCTCTACTGTTTTTAGTGTGAGTCTCTATTAGTTTTCCAAGCCTGATTCTGATGTATGACCAAAGAAACAGTCATTTCCTCCAAAAAGCTTTAAACTAGTGGACATCTGTAAAGTAGGAAAATTGTCCCCTTGAGGGTTTCCAAAACTGAATCTGTTGAGAAATATGAGTTTTTAGTGAAAGGCTTGAAACTCTTCTGCTTACACTTTTACTTACTCCATGGACAATAATGCAGACATGGATGGGGGAAAAAAATGCAGCAGTTGAACGGAAAACTCAGAGGGGCTCTTTGACTGACAGATGATTCAAATCAGAAAATTGGAGGGGGCTGCACTCGGCATCCAAAGAACTGACACTACATTCATTTGTTGCTCAGACACTACGACAGCCTCAACTGCACCTAGTCGTGGTAAAGTCAACATGATTTCTTTTTTTTCTGGTGCCTGAGAAACCAGAGAGTGTAGAGAATTTCAACAAAGGCACATACTTCTTCCAATACCAAGAGACACTTAATTACAGTCAGTCAGATGAAAGGTGATCAGATCGTCTCACCAGAGGGTAGATCATCAAACGAGCAGCCTACAGGCTTCGTCACGATTCATCAGTATCTCCTCCTCTCAGCCACTCAGCTGTGATGACTTTGTCTGGATGTGACTGCTTTTCTCTCACAGACAGCAAGAGCTGACTGAAATATTGAGCACAGAAATATTGTACCTGATTGACCATCTCCCGGTCTCCAGCTGAGTTGTTCTGCCGGAGTGTGATGACTGTCTGAATGTCACAATGACAGAGTTTGTGATCGAGCGAGTAGCTGGGCATGGAAAAATGAAATATTACCTCCCGTTATCACTGCTAGCCTGTTGTTGCTGTAGCCTTGATGCGTCCTCTTTCTACTCTACTTGAACAGAGCTGCACCCAAAAAAATAAATGAATCTAAACAAATGGCAGAATTTTTAAGGCACTCTGGCTGCTTCAGTACATGGTGTTCAAAAATACCATCACAAAGAAATATAATAACAAAGAATCTAGGCAACAGAATATTAGTGGTCCATTCATGAAGTCTAAATGGCTAAAAAAGAAATAAATACCAGCTACTTCATTAGCTACATCTTGCTAATACTGGGTCAGATCCCCTTTTGCCTTCAGAACTTTCTTAGCTGCCACAATAGCTCACTTCGTTCAGCATGAACCAATATGAGAAGGCTACTGCAGGGGCCAGGGTTTGAGTCTGCCCCAGAGTTTATGTTTCATTTGTGTTATGGTGAGGTCGGGGACTCATATAGGCTGTCACTTGTGCCCGAAGTGTGCCGAGAAAATATCCCCCACAGCATTACACCATCACCACCAGCCTGAACCTTTGACACGACGAGGCAGGAGGGATTCGTGCTTTTATGATGTTTATGCCCAATTTTGACCCTATAGCCAAAATCGCCCAAATTGTCCAATTTTGATGAATTACAGCTTCAGTTTCCAGTAGTTTCCTTAGCTGACGTGAGTGGCACCTTGTATGGTCTTCTGCTGCTGTGGGCCATGTTTCCAGAGATTCTCTTCTGCATACTTTTGTTGGTTATTTCAGTTGCTGTTGTTTTCCTTTACCAGCTCCACTAGTATGGCCATTATCCTTCGACCTCCTGCATAAACAAGCCATTTTGACCCAGAGAACTGCCGCTCACTGGACCCAGGGACTTGTATTCTTAACACTTCCTTTGGTTGCAAGTCCAACTGTGTATTTATTCTTCTACTCCTCAAATAATTTATGACCTCAATAAAAACTTTGCGGATAAGCTCATGATCTAAATCATTAGTTAACAGGGCTTTAATACACTGGATGAGTGTCATTAACACGTCATCTCTCACACTGTTTCATACATCACTAGCAGTATTCCAGTATTGGAGCTTTCTGTGACTGGATTTTCAATGCCAACTTTGTGTCTGTCTTCTTGCCCTCTACGTTTACTCGTTGTTTGATGCAATTTCCATAAAAAAACAGACTTGTGCTATATTTAGGGATGCAGAGCGGAACGCCGCTTCTGGGATGTGCTGTGGCACCTCTAGTGGAATCGCAAACACTTCTTTGAGTGGCAGCAATCAGCTCCATGCATTGAGGATTCAGTCCCTCTTCCTTACTTATTACATCTGGTTTTAAAAAGCAAAAAGATTAACAGCCAAAATGCTCAACTTCAGCCTTCAAATCAAGAATCCATGAACCAATGGGGGAGGTCTATCCTTTACAGTGACTTCGCATTCTCATGCAGCACACAGAGTATTGAGAGTGAAACATTTTAGTAATGCTGCAGGCCAGCCAGCTAAACTTGGCACAGAGCTTGGGAAACAGGAAGCTGCAGATATGGGTGACAGTTCTCTTTAGGCTCGTGACTGCGAGCGCCCCCGTTCAAATCATCTAAATGTTTTCATATTTAGCAGTTTTGCATAAAATTGAAAAATATGCTTTGGATGGTAACAAGTTAAGTTATAGTCCATCTCCACCCTACACCATTGTAACTTAATAACTGGACTTCAGAATAATGGCCTAATGAGACTCAGTTATTATTCACATTACAAACTAGAGATAGCTTTTTTCAGCAAAATGATCACCACAGAAAATGTTCGTGGTCGACGCGGAGCTCATTTTGCTTTTTGTTCTTTCGCCTCTTCTTCTGACTCCAAAACAGTGTGCAGCCAAAGAAACAGAGATGTCCCATGGCTAACACTCCTGCCAACAGAGCATCTTTGTGGCTATAAATAGTCAGTTTTCAATCTTTCCTTGTAGCTTCCTTGAAAGTGCTTCCTGGGAAATCTATCCCTTTTTTCTTTTTTTTCAGATATCAGGGTAGAAACGATCGTTCCTGGAATCGAAGATCCTCAATCTTCTGGAGTCTTGTCATCACACGCTTTTTCCACATACACGTGTGTTAACGTAAAATAACGTCATCATCATCCCTCTCCCGTCTCCCCGCAGACCAAAACGTCAGACAGGGCACTGACTCACAGCAGATAGAGTGAACAGGACAGGAGACTGATAAATAGAAAGAGACACATGAGACATGAGAAAGGGCACACAGAGGACCAAAAAGAAGATAAGCGTGTAGTAGTTGGGTCATTTGGGAAGAGAGAACTTTTTCTACCTCTTCTGGGTGTTAGCTTGTCTACTAGAAGCCTCAGTTGTCCAGGCCTCCAATATCACACCTACCATTTGCACATATGGAAGGTTATTTTTAGTGTTCAACATAGCATAGCGCAGCATATGCATGAGTGTTAAAGATGGATATCGTTTGCGATGCTATTGTAATAAAATCCTCTTGATTACAATTAACTGTAATTATTAAAACCTCATTAATATTGTAATGATATCAAACTTTCAACAAAAAAAAAATGAAACCTATTACAAAATAATTTGTAAAATGCGCAGCTCTTCCTATTCGATAACCAAGCTCACATCATAATTCATTAATGTATAAAGAACTGCAGGATAGAAGATTAGACGAGAAGGAAAAAACAGATCAGGAACATTTTTGGGTAACGTAATACTCAAAAAATTCCCCTAGAGAGAGACTTTATAGAAAGCGAGGAAGCGGAGCCAAGCATGAACAAGCAGCAGTGAAAAAATTAAGGTCGTTTCCCTCAGATGTCACTAACTGGCAACACACTCAAGAAACAGTTTTTAAAAAGTCTTAAAAAAAAACATTTCTGTACATTTATCCAACTGCTGACCTGAGCGTCGCCCCCACATCTTTTTTCTCATTAAGCAAAGTGGCACTTGTTTCTGTAGCACATTTTAGCTCATTGCTGCAGCCATAACCATTTTTTGCCTCAATATCACATGTCTGAATTTTTCTGCACTGGAAATTATAATTAAAGGCTTAATGATCTCCTACGTATTTATTCTGGGAACAATCTAAATAAATGCCAAGATAATATATTGAGTTTTAAGTTTGAGATTACCTTTTAATACGGTCACATTTGACTAACTTAAGGCTAAACCAGGTTCTTTATACATTTTAAATGATCAAGACTGTATGAAGTATATGCCGGCTAATTTAGTTAGTAAACAAATGCAAATGCTTCGAGGTAATTTGCATATTTAACTTGGGGAATGCATTTCTTTCCCCCCCCAGGTTTCCATGTTTTCTAAAGCCATGTGTTGAATGCTCAGTGGCATTGTGCAAGTGTTTCTGGCAACTTCCTTGTAACGTCTCCAGATTTACATCTATATTTGCATCAAACAAGCTCTTGATCCCTGAGTGTTGAGTTATTTTTCCCATAACAGCCACCAGAATCGTCACAGCAGTGTCCCCTTGACCCAGCCAGAGATAAGGGAGACTTTCCCATCTAAGATTTCTTAATATTTCAACACGATCACGCTACAGTGGCTTCTCATTATCCTTGCATCATTTTGTTCGAGAAGTACATTCTTAAAACATTATGAGTGCTAAAACAGCAATGGATGGCCTGCAATTACCTTTGGTCATACATCAAATATGGATACAGCATGTGAAACAGTAGAGCTGGTTTCAGAGTGGGTGGTAAATAGTCAGTAATATATATATATGTAGTAATATATCCGATTAAACATTTATAGTTTAGACATTTGCTGAGAACCCCCAATCAACACTAAAAGATAAAATAGTTCAAAAATAGTTTAAAAGTCCACAAACTGCAGCATCGTGAGTCATTGCTTTTGATCAAGAGGAAAAACTCTAATTTTGAATTCAATAAAAAAAAAAAACGATGCACAGAGAGATGTGCAGATTGACCGTCTAGAGGACAGAGTGAGCCAATTTCCAGCATTCTTGGCTCAGACGAGTCATGTCCGATTATGAACCAGTTCTTTTCATGCATGTACAAAATACTCACAGCAGCACAGGCAAACGGCCATGCCCACACTCGCAGTCACGCACATTCATTAGCATGGAAGCTAATGAGGAGCGGGGACAACTAAAATGTTTGTAAATAAATCTAATCAGGCGGTCACACAGTCAAACATGGACATATTAAACTAACAACAGAAAAGCGGCTAAAGCTATAGACAACATGGGCTCAGAGTGAGCCACAAGCGAGCAGCCTCGGTATGAGCAAAGGATCGAAGCAGTTACTAGGAAAGATATCTTCAAAAATATGATTTTACATTTATATGACAGACAAAATACATCAAAAAGTACATTTGGGACCTTTGGGGGTATTTTAGGCTCTCTTTATTTAGTATTCATGGGTCAGACAACACCAACTTTCAAAGTCAGCTTTCATTTTCATCATCATCATCACCTTTATTTATAAAGCACTTTAAAACAACCACAGCTGACATTGGATCTATAATATTACATATATATCTTTCGCATTTGTCTGCAGACAGACAGAAAAAACAGACGTACAATCACCTGCCTAAGAACTCGAAACTGCCTATTTAAAGTGTCCAGTATGTTTCACGTTAACTAAAACTAGTTAAAGCTTTGATGGAAATGCTTATTGATACGTAGGATGACTACACAACTGTGTGCCACGTACCTTAAAAAATCTTTTGTCATACTTATTGTGATAATACAATGAGACCTTTTCAAAAACAAAATCTAAGCTGAAATGAACAAATTGATTAAAAAATTAAAAAAAACAGATGAGGTGAGTCAGAATCCCACACCGACGACCCTAACAGCGCGAGGTCACCAGGTTTCTGGCTGAGCTTCTCAGGCTGAACAGGGGTTAACACAGAAACAGCAGTTCGAGTATATTTTTAAACCAGGCCTTGAAGGGCTTTAAAAGTAATAAATGATATCTTAAAAATCGATTCACTGAGCAGGTCACCATCCTCATGCTGACAGTTCTGGTTACAAAACTGCAGAACAAACTAGCTCTGCTATTGATTCATTAATGAACTCTGGAGATCCATTTAAAGGATCACATCATTCCCTTTATCCCCTAACATTTCTAATAGCATCTCTCTATTTAGAGAGTTTGACACCGACTTTTCCAAACAAATAACCTCTTAAATTTTTGTACCTATTTCTAAACTGTGACACACAGCAAACTCAAATATCTGATTTTACTGACTAAACAATGACCCTCCAATGTCTAACCAAAGATTTTACCTGTTTCATTTAACACCTAATTGTTTCTCTAAGTATTTACTTACATAAATTACAATCCTGGAACAACATTATTTAGGTAATCTTACAGTTCATTTGCAACCCTGGTATTTATGCAGTTGTTCCCTCAAAGTATCTGTACTTATGAGGTATTGCTGACTCATGCAAACCAATTTAAAATGTATTTTTTATTCAGGTTGATATAATTTGAACTAACACATATGCATCTTAGCTACAGGTGTAGTTTCATGTAAGTGAGCCCTTTTGTAACAGTCACAGATTTCTTCTTAATATTGTGAGGTACCATGCTGCATCATCAAGCATTTTTCTATTAGCTCATATTCACCTTCTCACTTTTTTGGTGATTTTTAATCATTTCTTTCGCAAATATATATTTAACCACATTATCTGATGCACAACCGTCTAACTTGTCGCAAAACAAGGGGAAAATAGTCATGTAGCATTGCCAGTGTTATTGCTAACTATCCCTCGCTCAAGCTGCTTTCACGCATGAACGACAGTTTAGGGAGAATCGGGTCGAGATATTTTTCACTGCTTTGCATTCTTACACACAGCAGGACATATTCCACGCGACTGAGGTGAGAGATGCCTGGGAGACAACGCGTGACGGCTATTTGCTAGCAGCGAGTGCAACGGAAAAATAAGCTGCGCGTCGGCGTGGTTTGATGATCACGCTAACGCTGTGCCGAGGAGCTAGGAGTTCATTTTTGATCTGGCTTTGCTGCACGTGGAAATTCTCACAAATGCACACCTTGTCCAGCTCAAAACTTTATCAGCTGCATACATCAGCCTTCTTAGATGTGGGAAAGCACTCTCGACTCCAGCAGCAGACCTTATCTCTCCCTTTGGACAACTCATTCCCCAGAGACATCACAGCGACAGATTTACTGCCCAATGAAAATACCCTCACCGCACTAATAACACCAGCCCCCACATGTAGTGGTAATCAAAGAAAAGACAGCAAGGCACAGGATGAGTATGTGTGTGAGGCTGTCTGTGTGTGTGTGTATATGTGTGTGTGACTGCGTGTGATCAATAATGAGTCTCTAGTGTTCGAGTAAAAGTGGTGCTGGATATCAGACACGAGTTCAGAGGTCACCGGCTTCACTGCAAATCGTCCGTCTGGCGATTTTTATTTCCGCAGTTCTTTTTTAAACAAGACATTTGCTGGTGTTTGCTTGCAGTTATTTCCACTTGTAACACATTCGGACCGTATGAAGACTGTAACACTGACGCTATATTTTTTTTTTATTGCCGTATTACAGCTTCGTGTATTTGTTTCTACAAGGGACAGTAAAAACACAATTTTATTCAAATTCAACCTGAATTTACATGACTTCATAAAGAGGAATAAAAGAGGCAAAAGCGTTAACTTAGATCTCCAGTGTTGCTGAGACAACTCACGGGTAAGGATATTGAATTTCACATTTTGATTTTGATTTATCGCTTACTTATGTGAGGACGAAATGATGCACTAGAGCATAATTTAATTTTCATAAATCTCATGGGATGCTTTACTCTCTGCTCCAGGCAGATCTCTGAGTATTTCATCTGGAGATTAAGGATGATAAGGCAAGCACATTTTACCTATAGAGTCTTGGGTCATGCAGAAGTGGGGCTGCAGTGCTTCTCTGCTGTTATATCTCACCGACTACTTTGTTTGGTGCACCTGTTCAACTGCTTGTTAAAGCAAATATCTCTAATATATGAGCCAATAGCATGGCAAGAATGCATTTGGTCACGTAGACATGTGCAAGGTGACCTGCTGAAAATCAGCATCATAAATGGGGAAGAAAGACAATTCAAGTGACTTTCAACACAGCATGGCTGGTCCTGCCAGACTGGCTGGTCCAAGTATCCCAGAACTGATCTCTAGTTTACAGAGCATATTCCAAAAAAAAAAGATAAAATGTATAGCCAGTAAGCCACAGTTCTCTCTTGTTAATGCCAGTGTTCAAAGTAGAATGCCCAGACTGCTTTGAGCTGATTAATAAAAACACTTCTTACAACCAAAGTAGCTAAGTAGATGCAGAAGAGCCTCTCTGAATGCACAACAGATGAGGAGCAGAAGACCACACTGTGTGCCTGTCTTCTCAGCTAAGAAAAAGAAAGATCTCAATCCAACAGAGCAGCTTTGGGATGTGGTGAAACAGGAGATTCGCATAATGGATGTGCAGCAACCAAATCTGCAGCAACTGCAGGATGCTATCACATCGGTACAGACCAAAATCTCAAAAGAATGTTTCACCATCGTGTTGAATCTGCCCACAACAAACTAAGGCAGCTCTTAAGACAAGTACTACAAAGCTGTAACTAATGAAGTGGCAAATGACTGCAAAGTCTTGACGAGTGCATTTTTATTATAAGATTCGAGGAGGACTGCAGTGCTTCCCTGCAATGTATAATGTCACAGATATAGCCAAGAGTAAACCATACAAAAGGCACAAAGTCTATAAATAGCTCAGTGTAACAGTCATTGCTATTTTATTCTTTGAATCTAAGCCCGATGTTAAAGGAAAAATGGGACGAACCAATGAATGTAAAGTAAATGAAGCTAGTGTGTGCTGTTAACTGCAAAGGCCCACAGAAAGTGTCACTTGCCGGTAAAACAAAAATGATCATATCAACGAAGAAATGTGACCTTAACTGCGCATGTTTGTGTTAACAACCACGCATCCTAATAAGGCTTCAAATTCATGACCCACTAGTCATTAAGTATAGTTACAGTATGTCATTGCCAGGCATATGACGTCATTGTGACCTAAGCCTGTCATATTATTACATTTCATGGAAAGGCAAAACACACACAGACACACACAAACCCAAATACATGGCCTTTGCTTTGTAGCGTGAGACCTCCTATACAAAGCATTCCTGAGTGCAGGAGACGTTTGCATGTACTATGTAGTGCGATATACCGACACACTCATGCAAATGCATACTTGTGCCAATAAGGAATTGCATGTGC
This sequence comes from Hemichromis elongatus, assembly GCA_015108515.1. Lineage (NCBI taxonomy): Eukaryota > Metazoa > Chordata > Actinopteri > Cichliformes > Cichlidae > Hemichromis > Hemichromis elongatus. The sequence continues at coordinate 21,676 of VUQR01023837.1, read as the reverse complement.
CAAGAGGAGTCTTGTATTCTGCTAAAAGCCAAAGAAAGGCTCCCCTGATGCCCAGCCGCATGCCATCTGTCTGCTGCATGATATAAATCCTCACTATGCAACAAGGACGAGCATGAATACACCTGTAAATTACACACACAGACACACACAAAGAGGAAGGCAGAGAAATTCACAGGTTCTAGCTACAAATATTAACGAGGAATCTGCCTCTTTGGGCGGGTCACGTTATCCCTTCTTATTCCCAGTGTGCAGCCAAGAGACACGTGGAGGATTTAACACACATGGTAACATGCATACAACTACTGTAAAGGCAATATTTGCCCACCGCTAGAAATGGAAGCAGACAGCAAATGCAATTAATGTGCACGACCAAACACAAACAGTACTTCTTCAGCAGCATATGAGGAAAGAAATGACTTCTAAGTATGTGAGCACCTGGGAACTATTTACCTACTGTGCTACTGAGCCGGGAAATGCATCATTTTATACTTAATCACTTCAGATTTTTAATACTTTGTATTAACTCATCTCAATACTTAACATACAAGCTGCACCTCATATTAAAAAAAATAATTTTTTGAGCATTTCGACCCAATGAAACTAAAAAAAAAAAAAAAAAGCTTTAAAAAAGCTA
>VUQR01023837.1:6920-20605 GCA_015108515.1 Hemichromis elongatus | reverse complement strand
CAATTTTGCTCAGCAACAGAGGCGACACATTTGCACAAACCTCCGCTTGTTGTTAACTGGATACGCAATACACAAGCAGATGAAAATAATCGTAAATGCTCTTCAATAATCGTCAAAAAATTACAAAATAAAAATCATATTTGTGTGCGCGTAAAGCGCCACAGGGAGGTCACTGTTGCTGCTGGTAGAGACAGGTGTCTAAATACCGATATCGATTCTGTGCGAGCTTTAAAGCCATTATTTTCCACGCATTCTCACTGAACCCACACAGAAAGCCTTTTGCACTGAAGAAGACTCCGGCGCTGTGACTTGATTAAGGTCCGAACTTGCCCCAGCAACAGACAATAGCAGCACAGTCCCGTTTTCTTCTCATTTCTTCCTCACAGCATCTGCGGGCATCGCAAACACTTACCGCGATGAGATGGAGAAATATTCCACAGAAAATGTGACTCCATTAAAGAAGAAGGTGGAAAATGTGGGTGGTGGGGTAAAAAGGGGGGAAGCCGTGAACTGCACCCACACTACTACCGCTACTACTACTCCATCGGCTGGGCAAAGCGTCCGCTCTCGGTTTGTGATGTGGATCACGCAGCGTGCGAGCCCATGAGGATGGATGCTGTGCCTTGTCGGGAGGCGGGGACAAGACGCGTACTCATCTCCAATGGAGCGTATTTAATTCTGTGCAGGGACCTTGTGTTACAATCAAGTAGGCTGTGTAGCCCACTTTTTCCCAGCCACCCTGACCCGTAGACCTCGAGGTTAGGGAAAACGTTTTATTCACCTTATCCCAGAAAGACAGCATGATGTCTGCTCAGGTCTGCTTAATATATTCATGGAGCTCCACTCGTTCACAGGTGGATGATTTTCTTAGATGTGGGCGCTGCTGATTAAATCCTGAAGATTCATAAAGGCGCTCGTGTTTGGTAAGAAAAAACAAGATTATTACGACACTGTAGGTTATTCAGATTCATTTTGCCTATATCACAAAAATGTCCACACAGGTGGATTTGACGATCAAATGTACACACGTTAATTCCAAATATGTGATAATTTAAATATGCCTGAACTTACTAAGAGCTCCTTTAAAGGGGAACTTTCAAAAACTTTTCTATGAAAATCATATCATACACCCCTCCATGTTGCCTGTACGCTTGGAGCTCTTCTAGAAGCCGTATGGGAACATTTGGCTGTGTCCCAATTCAGGTTCTGCAGCCCTGGAGTACGCAGCCTTAACGATCCTCAAAGGCCGCGTACTCAAAGACCGCTAAGGCCGGAAGTGCGAGGCTTGTGAAAGGGGACAGTCTAACCTCCATCGCGCTCCTCGGGTTGCCTAGCAACCATGATACCACTGGAAACATTTCATACAGCATTGTTTGACAGAAATGAAGGAGATTATTTTTGCTGTTTGTTTGTTTTTGTGTGAGCTTTGTTTGATTTGATAAGTATTTTAAAGTAAAGGCTTAAAACCAAGTTAACGCTGAAAGTAGAAACATCACTAATGTCACATAACTTCGCCGACAAGTGGCCAACAGTATTGTTTGAATGTTCTTCGTTATTGAACATTCTCACATAAATAAGTGGCATAATATTCAGCACTTACTTTTAACAGTTTACTCTTCAGCCGCTCCGCTTCAGCCGTCTGCCGTTTTTTTCAGGATAATTATCCCCATCCACCGCCGCGCTATGAATTCTGGGATAGGTTGGGCCACGAAGGATACAGCTGACCCATCCTTAAAATTCAGGTAAATCGAGGACGCATTTGAGGGCCGCATTTTGAGCAGCCTTTGAATTGAATTGGGACAGCCTTCGTCGCGTGGCTGTGACGTAATCGGCCTTAAAATGCGGCCTTTGAGGCTGCAGACCCTGGATTGGGACACAGCCTTTAGTTCCTCGTTGTTGCAGACCCTGCAGCCTCAAAGGTTTCTGTGGAGGCGGGTCTAACAACAACCTGTTTGTTACCTGCTGTCATGCTAGTTTTTTGTTGTTGTTTTTTTTCAATTAAACATCAGCTAAAAAGAGACACAGTTTACTGTGTCTCTTTTTAGAGCAAGATAAAAGACAGAGCTACAGGTCGCTGTTGGCAGTCGCTGTGCTGAGGTTTTAAATGAGTACAAATAATTGGGAGACAGTTTGATGTGTATAAAAGCACACTGGTAATTTTTGATTTCTTATTTGTGAAGGGTTCTTCTGCTTTTTGTATTATGGCCAATGTTTTTAAGTGTCTGTTTGTGTGTATGGTGAATCTGTTCGTAGGATGAAGGTACCCGCTTTTTCAAACATCTCATGCCCCATAGATCTTTTATACCTTTTAGTTTAACTGGGTTGAACAAATCCAGTTCAACAGTCCATGCTCAGGCTCCCTATCTTCCTGTTCTACGCATATTTGGTCTATTTCTTTAAATACAGGTAATTATGGGGGGCAGGGGTATTTGCATATAGTTGCGTTTTGATTTTGAGCTGATTTTACGGCAGCACTTTCTTTCTGTGAAGGTATGTAGTTGTTATTTTTATGGTTATGGTATATTTATCCAACAGTTCCCACCAGATACATCAGGAATTTCTGAAAGCACTGTAAACGTCACTGCTATTTTTCTCTAATAAGCCTCATTTTGTCATTTTGTCAGCTGTCTAGTCACCGATCACCAGTTTTTAAAATAGCTGTAAAATTTATATGGAAGAGTTCAATTTTAGGACATACCTCAATTTCCAGAGGCGAAATTCCTTCTGAAGTATGATAAACCCAGCGATAAACCAAAGAAATATTCTGATAATAAGAAGCGTTCTAAAGGGTATTTTATGCTTAATAAATTGCCAAGAGCAACTGTTAAAACATTGTCCCTTTTTTGTATTAGGCGTACTCATACATACACGATGGTTTCCTCAGTACAGGGACATGGTTATGTTGGGAGGGTTTAGGCTAAGATTTTACTTCTACCAGTAATTAGAATAAAATACATTCATGAATATAACCACAGTTCATTTTGATAGCTTCATTACCTCATGGATGAATCTTGTGCTTAGTTTTACGTTGCATTTTACGTTGATTTGATTGGGTGTTTACTTCTAACAGATTTTCCTGCTTTCCCTTCCCGAGGGAAGACCATTTCTACTTCTTATCCATGTTTTTTCCCCAAAGTGTAGCTTATTGAATAATTTATCTTGTCTCGAAGGAGAGACTAAATTCCCACCTCTCCAACCCAGTAACTTGTAGCATTAGCACTGTGAAAGCACTGCTGCCATAACTGGGACGGACGCATTTAAGCCAAATCACAGTATTCATCACTGCTACAAGAAACACTGGTGTGTTCAGTGATCTAGATTCAGCGAGCATGCTACATTACACTCCATGCTCAGGCTCCCCATCTTCTTGTCCTGTGCATTTTGAGTTCAGTTCCTTCACTCCTCCCCTTCTTTCTTAGTAGCTTTGGGTCACACGTACCAAGCTAAGCATATAAATCCAAGTATAAAGCCTGATATTACTGTAAAATCAAGAAATGTCCAATCAGAACGAGTTGATTAGCAAAGGGGGGGAAACATTATCTAAAGGAAAAAGCATAAACATAAAAAAATAATAAATAAAAGAAACAAAAAACGGGTCATATTTTTTAAGTAAGGGACTGCACATTTCTTTTGAATGAAAACAAGCATAAATAGGAATGATCCAAAATTTCAATATAAACAGACTCCGTAAAGAAAAGCCTTAAAACTAACAGCAGCATGACGAGAAATGAAATTAGTAAAAGTGTTTACAGTAAATACTTTCCATCTGCTTCTGCTTTTTCTCATGTGATGATGATAAACCATGAGACAGCTGCGTAGGAGTGCACAGCTGGATGGACTTGTAAAGACTCCTGAGTTGTCTTGTAGACCTTTTACTTTTTAGTGTCAGGCATGTCTGAGTTACTTCTAAAATACTGCTAACTGTAAGCCCGACTGTTTGTTTTAAACATCCACTTAGGTACACTTCTTCAGCTGCTTGTTAATACTAGTAATATGACAGAAAACCGGTGCATTTAGGCATGTAAACATAGTCAAGGCAATCTGCTGAGATTTAAATGATGACGCGAATAACGTTGATTTAGGCGACTCTGAATGAGACATGGCTGTTGGCTCCAAAAAGGGCTGGTCTGAGTATTTCAGGACCTGGTGAATAATTTTGTTTTGTTTACTCAAGAGCGAGTCCACCAACAAAGAGTAAATATCCAGTGTGTGGCTGTTATCTGAGTGAAAATGCCATGTTGGTGCCAGAGATCAGAGGAAAAGGCATGTCTGCATCAAGAACATCTCTGAATGCGTACCCCGTCAAACCTTTAAGCCTATCAGCTACAGCAGTAGAAGAGGACACCAGATGCAACTCCTGTCAGGTACGAACAGGAAACTGAGGCTACAATTCAAACAGGCTCAACAAAATTGGATGATAGAAATTGGGAAAGGGTTGCCTGTTCTGATGAGTCTAATCTGCTGCAGCCACATTTAAAGGGTAAGGTCAGGATTTGGTGTAAACTACATGAACATTTTGATCCATTCTGCCTTGTCTTTAGGGCTCAGGTAGTTGTTGGTGGTGTAATGGTAGGGCCGATGTTTCTTTAGCATTAGCTTCGTTTGGTTAGTACCAACTGTGCATATCTTAAACACAGTAGGCTACCTGAGTATTGTTACTAATTACATCCATCCCGTTATGACAACAGTGTACCCTGATTCTGATGGCGGGATATCATGCCATGTCATAAAACTCGAACTATCTCAAATTGCTTTGTTTAACACGACAATGAATTCACTGTACTCAAATCACCTTTGCAGTCACCAGATCTCAATCCAATAGAGCACTTTTGGGATGTGGTTGAAAATGAGATTCACATTCACAGCAAACAAACTGTGTGATGCTATCACATTGTATCAGTCAATATGGATCAAAATCTGTGAGGAACATTTCCACCACTTTGTTGAATCTATGCCATGAAGAGTTAAGGCAGTTCTGAAGAAAGAAGGATGTCCGACTCAGTACTAGCAAGATGTTCCAAATATAGCAGCTGGTGAGTGTATATCTATGGCTCATCAGGAGGGAATATGTTTTGGAAAGTGATGGAATCTCTCAGATTAATCAGGTTGTGTTTTGTTTACTAATATTTTGTTGACACTTGTACAAAAAACTTTCTGTTTCCTCACTAAAATAAATGTGTTGTTACTATTGGCTGCTTTGTAGGACACATCCTGTTTGTAAATGTTGTATATGGCTGGTTAATATGCCAATGAATTTGGCATGATGAAGCATTTATTTTGTACTGAACCGAGTGGATTAAACGTTTAATTGCTACTGATGGAACTTCAATAAACACAGGATTTAAAGAATAAAATACTGCATTTGAACCAATGTGATTCTTTGAGCCAGAAGTTTCAGCATGTCCAGTTTTGCTACACTAAATTTCAGAGAGTCAAGTCGGTCAGCTGGGAAAACTGGTTTACAAGAGAGAGGTCAGCTGAGAGTTACTCAAACAGTCAAACAAAACAGCGGTGGTCAGAGCACACAGGATGTCATTAGAGTAGCAGGAGCGCAGTGTTTGTTACAGTAGTAATCTGATATTGAAAATCCCCTTCCCTGAAAACATAATCAATATGCTGAAAAGTAATTTACAACGAGAGCGTGACACAATATTTTCTGGGAAATGTAAGAATTTAACCCCACTAGCCATTTTAGCAGATTTATGGTCAGCATTCACATATCTGATTATATGTTCAGGGTTAAAGGGAGATTTCACGCCTGAATCTAATTTACATTTACCTGTGACCGCTACTGTTTATCCATCAAGATCATGAAGATATTCGCTGTGGAGACATCAGCTTTCTCCCAAAGGAGAAAGGAACTAAATGAGGGTTGTTGCCACGTAGTTCTCAAAATACCCCAAAAATACATTTTTTAAAATCTTCCCCTAGAAATCGTGACCTAGTAACTAAACTATCATCCACAAACTTCCTGCTTGTTTAATACAAGCAGTCACCACTTTAACAAGGCATATATGACAAAAACAATATTTGCGCAGGTCTTTCTGGAGCATCAAAGAGCAGCGCTCACTTACTCCATCGGAGACTCTGATGTGTAAAATAATTTTATTTTTATCAGTATTTTATATGCATGTAAACTGACATTAAAGGAGTATAGGATTCAACTAAACAGTACTCGGAGAAGTTATTTGATTATCGCATGCCGTGTGCTTCTGCACGCTTGCCCTGGGGACTAGACATATACTGTACAAACACACACACACCGAGCAATATCTGCTATGATTTGCATCCCACTGCATGCTTGTCGTCTCATATAATCTATCCCTGTTATTCTCCCCATCTGCCAAAGAGGCTTGACACAGACTCAGCAGCATAGTATAGTGTTTTACCAGTCATAAGAAGATGACTGGAGCGAAATCCAACATCTAAACCGAGTTTAGAGTCAAGAGTCTAAATATATATTGTGCTCAGTTTAATGATGGACTTACATGGTCCCAGCTTTACTCCTCTGCAAAAAAGCTAAAAAGGGGAATTATTACAGTAGAAATGAGGATGTGAAGACAGGTGGGCAGAAACAATTATCAACAAAGAGGTGGGATTATACACCCATCAAGGTTGTTAGGGTGTAAGAAACATCCTGACTGAAACACAAATAAATGTAGACTGGAATCATTTCATGTCAGTCACTGAAGAGAAAATTTAAAATGTTTACTCAATTCAACTCAAATTTATTTTCAGAGCACATTTTAAAGCAACTCCCACTGAGGAAAGTTTCTTCCTGCTAAAAGGGATCTCTTCCTTCCCACTGTCGCCAAAATACTTGCTCATATGAGGTCACCTGATTCCTGGGGTTTCCTCTGATTTCTTTGTATTATTAGAGTCTTTACTTTACACTATAAAATACCTTGAGGCAACTGTTGTTGGGATTTGGTGCAATATGAATAAAACATGCTTGAATCAACCCTGATGTATAACTTTCTAATATTGTCATTTCTAATAATAGTAATCTATTTTAATAATAATGATAGTAATTTGCAATCCCATGGCAGCACTGATAACCAAATATACTAGCCTTCTTTTGAGTTTGTATTAATCACTTTCAAAGCCCTGCACATTTGCACAAAGCTAAGAGGTTGCGAGGGATGGCCACCCCAGACGGAAGTCTGGCCTCACCAAACAACCAGTAGTAAAGAGAACTACTCCCACACTTATAGAACAGGAACTATTTTATAGCACAACGTTTTTGCAGAAGCATTCCACTACAATCAATTGAGATAATGATTTTCTTATGAACAAGAACATTTTTATACACATAAAGTGTAAGCTAAAAAAAAAATATAACAAGGCTTACGTGTGTCCCTGTGGTGTATGGCTACATGGTAGTCATGCATGCATGCATAAGGAAAGTGTGACTAACCAAAAAATGAGTGTTTGGCCTTCAGGGAAGAAAGGGAAATATGAAATGAAGTGACACAGATTTATGCAACATCCTAATGTAAGGCCGGGGTCTGCCAAAGCCTAACCCAAGCTTATAAAAGAAACTGGTTGGAAATCAGGTTCAGTCAGTGGTTTGAATGAAATATCTGCTAAAATCACATTTTAACACCTTAGTTTTCTTTCAAAATTTAAATATTTGCTTTCGTTCTTCATTCTGGTGACATGTTCTTTAACTGGAAAGTTTCACACATGCATATGTATATGTATCCATCTGTGTATGTGCATGTCCCTATTAACGTAATATCTATACAGTGTATATTTTAGACCAAATGTGAAGCAACTGTGGTATTTTAGTAGTTGTTTATTGATGACTAAAATATTATTTCACATGTGTAATATTCTCCAGAGGTCCCACGTTTCCCCCATCTAACAAATCAGCAATAGTGCTAGGTCCTCTTCATATTGTTGTCACATAATTGTATTAATGGCAGAAAGGCATGATTTTTACCTATTTGATGTGTGCAGTGTGTATTCTGTATTTTAGCGTCTCTGCTCTTTTCACAGGATTGTGTGAGACTAATGATATTCACACTCCAGATCTCCCTCTTCAGCAGTTTGCCAACTGCCATGACTCCTCTTTCCAGCTCTCAGTTAAGTGTCTCAGTGGGTTTCAAAAGACTCTCGCTCTTTTCTCCTACACTAATAAGAAGTTGAATTTGTGCAACTGTACTTACTGATGGAGCCTCAGAGTCGCTCTGAGACTGCCGGGTTAGTGTGTCTCTGTTTTGTGTGTGTGTGTGTCTACGACCCCATTATTCGGGAAGCTTATTGATCGGAGGGTTTTTAGTTTCTCGGCGTCTCCTAAGCTGTGGGCTCGTTTCCATGGTAACCACACAGGCCAGCCGTGAAGCAGTGGCCTTGGCTGCAATCGATGTTGGAGAGATGCGGCGATTTACACGTGCATGCACACAATATAAAGAGCAGACAAAGAAGAGGTAAGACATTTCTTATAGTTCATCACCAGGTTTGCACAGATCTCAGAAGGGTTTTAGCCCACTCCTCTTCACAGAAACTCTCTAAACCTTTCTTGGTTTTTAATGCTTGGCCACTCAAAGCTTTAGCTCCATCCACAGATTTTCTATAGGATTGATTGAGGTCTGGACACCAGCTAGCCCTCTGCATGACCATGATGTGCTTTTTCTTTAGCCCTAGTTGCCTTGGTGGTATGTTTTGAGTCATTGTCATGCTGGAGGACCCATCCTGAGAGAAGGGGGTTCTTTGTAATTGATTGATTGATTATAATTTGTGTCCCACATGGATCCATAGTGGCCATTTGCTTTCACCAGCCAGTCAATTACCTTATTTTCCACTGGCACTTGATAGGTGTCGTGCAGAGTGGGATCATTTTGCACCTGTAGTGGGAGCGGTGAGACTAAACTAAAACAGAAGAGTTGTTACTCTAAAAACAGAGCAATGAGCTGACCTTTGCCAAGTTTTCCCCTGAGCCAAGAGAAACTGCACACTCGGATCACTGCAGCCAGCAGGGCCACAACTGAAATCAGCATGGCTGGTAGAAAACAACATTACTGAATGGAAATAGATAACTGTTGCATAAAATATTAAAATAACTTGACTTTTACATATGTGACCTATTTCAAAAGTTCACACACTAAGGCACAAATGATAAAAAAAAAATAACAAAACAAAATGTGTCCACATACAGCCTGTATTGGGTAGGACTAATGGTGATCTGTTGCTATAAATAACTTGGCTCAGGAGGTTGTCGTGGTAACCAACAAACTGATGCCAGGGTGGGAATGCTCGGCTCCTTGAAGAGAAAAGCAGACTCAGCGGAGGGACGAGCAACCAAAATGGAAATCAGTAAAGGAGATGGGACTGATACGACAACAGGAAGGGAAAGGATAAACATTCGCATCAGAGGAGAAAAATACAGGAAGATAAGGGGAGAAGGAAAGATAGAACGGGAAAGCATTAGTGTGGATATGAATGAGAATAAGGAGGAAAACGTAATGAGTGTTGATAAGTGATGCATGTACCATGAAGAAAGCAGAGGTGACTGAAGAAAAGATAGAAATCTGATGAGGACTGGAGGAAGATCAGCGAAAAATGAAAGCACATATGGGAGGTGTTTGAATAAAAAGATTAAAGATGAAGGGAAATAACATACTATAGAACATAAAGCATTCAAGTGGTCGGGAGGTTTCAAAGGCAGAAAAATTATGAAACAAGCACCCTGTCACTCACACCCATATCATGCACACTGTAAGCAGTCAACACTTTCTCAGTCCAGTCCTGCATATACTGCTCTTCTTATATTCCTGTATGCCTGTGTCTTGCACTTGGTTTCACTTTGTTCCACTTAAATTCATTTCCTTTTTACTTAGGTTAAAAGCATGCTTTGGGTAAATATTCATTCATGTTGCTTACCCAGTACATTTAATGTAACACTAAGTGGCCTTTGCAATGATGAGCTGCAGGCAAGACATACATCTTACTATTGCCATAAACCCTGTGTGTGAGGGCACTGTAGCCATAAGATAGCATGTGCTTATCTCTGTGACCAAACAGCAGTATTCAGTAATGAAATTCATAAAATCACATGGTCTATTTTTCATAGTTTAGGTCCTGTCTCCGTGTTCTTGTTAAAAGTATATTTTGAGCGTTTCCCTGATATGCTTTGTCACATATTATCAGGTTTAAATTTGAATATCAGTTTCACTCTTGTGCATTTATATAGTGCTGTGCAAAGTTCTTGAGCCACACCTGTTACAGGTCCTCATACAGTGAACCTGTGATTAATGGGAACTGGTTCTTCTATAATCATTTTCAATGGACCAGCTCTAGAATCCTCCCTGAGGCTGAAACCTCCTTTAGTTATGCTGCAATAGGCTTAGGCTGCTGGGGGCTTCCCAAGATGCATTATTTCTTCTATCACACAAACAAATTAAGTGCATATTTTCAGCATGTCAATGTTAGCGATGTTTCAGACCTTTGCAACAAACAAACTACTCACTGATCATAATTTCATCTTTTAAATCTGTTATCTTTCACTCGCTAAAGTTACTGACAATCCAAAGTATTGGCTGTATGTTCATCATGTTTTGGGGTTTTTATGCTTTGTTTGCTAAACATATTAACAACGAGATCAAACTGATCAAACTTTTAGGTAAAGAAACCTATTTTTACTCAATGGAGTGTAAAAGTAAAGTATATACTGCACAAATACATTTAGGATATCGGTCACAAGGAACAATCATGACCTAAACAAATAGTGGCGCTTCCTTGCATCGATTGGGAGTCCCTGTTTACCTTCTAGGTCTGGGGGTACTGCCCGAAAAGTGGGTTTTTCAATCCATTTCTACTTGTAGAGAAGAATCACAGCGGTAATAGCCTATGTCCTTCTGGGCTGGTTTTAATTTAACAGAGTTACATTTTTAAAATGCCAATGGTGTCAAAATGAACCTCTTGGAGGTTCTAGTGTTAAACTTTGACTTTTGGGTTCTCAGTTTGGTGTTTAAACTTCAACACTAAATGTATTATTGCATGTATGTCCCTATTAGATCAAGGAATTATGTCAGTGTGTGGGCATAGTCTAAAGATGCATCGTTAACTGGTAATTTATGATAATGTATTTTAGATCATGTTATAGAGTAATGCAAAAGTAAAAGTGCTAGTAGTGTAATGAATTACTTTACCTGGTGTGCATTTAGGTAACATAAGGCATTGCTAAAGATACAAAAAAAAAAAACAGTATGGAGTAATGACCCCAACACTGCTAGCTGTAGCATCTAAATGAAGGGTATTGAAATAGTCAGACTAAGATGAGATGAAGGCATAAATGACCTTTACAAAGTCACTGAAGGAGAAAAGTGGCTTCACTGTGATTAAGTACCCTAAATTGGAAAAAAAACTGTGTTTCTCAACAGCGTTGTTTTTTGTTCATCTTTTTGGAAAAGGTTTTGTGTAGATGTCTAAGGTCAAGGTCACTGCTCATGTGGAGGTTTAAAAATAATAAATAAATGTGGATTTTTTTTCTCTTCATTTCAGTTCAGAAAGCACAAGTATGACCAGGAATACACATGTACTGTTCATTGATATAAAAATATAAACTGCTTACGCTATAAAGAGGCAGTCTACTTCCCTCCATTGACCGTGCAGGACAGACGGATGATGGTACTGACCTAGACTCTGCATGCCTCCAACAAGACCCATACAACAGCTGTCTGGCTTAATATGTGCGAACAGAGACTAATGCTGACATGAAGCTTTAACGGGATCACAGGGAGAAAAGTGGGGGGTGGGTCCCAGCTGGGAAGCCAAAATGTTTGGAGGGGAGGATTGATGTAAAAAGAGAGGGGGCGATAGGGGAGTGGGAGCTGTAAAATGAGTGGGAAAAATCAGAGGGGGAGGGTCGCAGGGGAGTGAGCAGCAAAGTATGGCACAGTTGAAGTTGGTTTGAAGGGAAAAGGAAGAGAGATGTGTGAAAGTGAGTGGGATAATAGGAGTGGGGATATTCAAGGGGGATGTGGGCTTAACGAAGAGGGAGATCGGGGTACAGGGAGGATTAGGAGGCCAGACAAAAGCCCTCAGAGCTGGAGCTTTTCATTTGCATCAGCCATAAATCATCCCACCCTTTCTGTGGTATTTTTCTGACATGTTTCATTCTATCTTTATCTGTTTGATCGTAAACACAGTCAGTGGAGAATCCTCTCTAATGCTGTGTCTACATTCCTCTTCTTATAGGCACTTTCCTTCTGTTCCTTCTCTCCTGTTTTTTCTAATTGCCATTTCTTTGCTTTTCCCTGGTTGTCTTTTATTCTCCATTTTCAAATCTTTCTCCATTTGAAGAAGAGCTAAGGGATATTTCCCCAGAGAAATCCTACAAGAGCGCATCTCTCCGGAGTGTTTGTCTTTTCTTCCAGCACAAAATACAAATAAAATCAAACTTAAAGTTTTGCTTCTGAGCAACCTCTGAAACGGTTCCTACAGGATGTGTGGACGCCAACTGAGCGTTATTAAAGATGACATTTCGGATGTCTTCCATAAACTGTCGTCTGGTTGCTGCACTTGAATTACTTTGAACAAATGGGATAATCGGTTTCAGAAGAATATGCGGTCTAGTTTAAAGTGTCCTTTTATATAATTCTGAAAGGTGCTCAGTGCTCACAGTGGAGCGCTTGAAAATAAAAATAACAGGACATTTTGCTCATTGAATAGCAGGTTTCAGTGCTCTTACTCGTGTCTGTGTGTCAGCAGAGTGGCCTGGTTTCACATTTTTCAAATGGTACATGCAGCAAATTTAAAAGGAGAATTTTCATAAATGGCTTTTTTTTTTTTATAGTTTACCTTTGTAATATTAGAGCTGTGCTGTTAGGTGTTCTAATCTGAGTAACTGAACCAGACCATTCAGTTGTGTTTGTGACATGAATTTAAAGACTGCTGAAGTATTTTTAACGCAATTATCTGGCAAACATTGTATTTGTATTTGTTTTGGTGTTGTTGTTTTTTTTTGCTGGTGTTTTTTTAATGAGATATTTGTGCTAACAGATCATCAAACAAGAACATGTCAGTTTTGATCAGTGAAGTTCTACCATTCTATTAGTTTATTATATAGAAATAACTAGCAGGTATCTGTGTATGTGCAATGCAAACCCAGGGGTTAAAAGTAGGCTGGAATGGCAACTTTAGTTAATGAGCACTTGAATCTGATAGGCCCTGGCCTTGCATCCACCAATGACATGGTGATACATCCAAACTGGGTTCATGGTGCAGCATCTAGCTGAGTACAATGAGAAATGATGTAAATGACCTTTAAATGCCCACACATATCTTCCCAATATTTTTACGTCTTCATTTTATGATTTTTTTTAAAGCTTAGTCTACAGGTCAACATGATATTTTGATTAGAATTTCTTGCTTTTATTTTGAAAGAGGAAATTCTTTATTTTAATTTTCTGATGAAAGGACTGGCAGCCTAGTTGAGATGTGAAAGTAGGAACGCTTAAGATATGTGAGATAAAGCTTAAAGTTGATGTTGTGCAGATTATAGTTTTCGTGTGTGTTCAAGAGAAATGTATGTTCCTTTAAGATTTTTTTTATTTTAAGGTGGTAATATTTTGTTTGGTCTTAGAGTGTCCTAAAGCTTATGCGAACCATTAGTTTAAGAGACCATCATTCAGCCAGGGATGTTACAGTCAGCACTACAGAGGAGGCAGAACAGCAGAGTA
>VUQR01023835.1:6946-36995 GCA_015108515.1 Hemichromis elongatus | reverse complement strand
GGAGGCCCCCCCCCCCCCCCCACACACACACACACCAGAAAAAGATAAAATAAACAAGCTAACTGTTGTACATTTCATGACGAGCGCTGATCAGCCACTCACCAGACACTCTGCTCAAGTGTCCTAGTCATCTTCTCAGATAACACCTCTCACACCCAGGCCTCAAGATGATGTGCGAGGTGATGCCCACCATCTCGGAGGACGGGCGCGGCGGAGGTGGAGGTGGCTCGTCTTCCCCGGCGGGGGGCGGAGGAGGAGGGATGGGTGGCGGAATGGGAAGCATGGGGGGCTACGGGAGTCGGGACCCGCGCGGTGGAGGCAGCGGTGGTGGCGACGAAGGAGGAAGCACAGGCAACCTGGAGTCGCTGATGGTGAACATGCTGACGGAGAGAGAGAGGCTGCTGGAGAGCCTGAGGGAGACACAGGAGAGTCTGGGGACGGCGCATCTACGCCTACGAGAGCTCGGCCACGAGAAAGAGTCCCTCCAGAGGCAGCTTTCCATCGCGCTGCCGCAGGTACAGAGGGCGAGGGGAGGGGTTACAGTGGTGCAGGAGGGTTAGCCGGAGCTAAACATACCAAGCTGAAAAAGACACATCGCTATCTTAACACACAGACATATGTCTCATTTCTCTGGTTTATCTGTCTTCTCCCTGAACATAAGAGCACTTAAAGTGAAGAAGTTCACATTTCTGCTTTTCTTCTCAAGGTCAGATCGAAGGTGTGAATGAAGGAGGGTTATGTAATGTACCAATATTCTGTGCAACAGGCCCAATCGTGGCCCTGTGCGCACTATAAAATACAGGCAGAAGTGTACGCGTGTCCCAAATGATAGTTTTTACTCTGCAGACAGCAGTTCACATGAGAATGCGAGTCGCCTCTGCAGCCTGGTTGTTTCACAGTGTGGGTTTGGTAGCTAAATGCAATGCATCATCACCAAAAATGCAATATTTACATCATTCTCTCCCACATTTTTGTTGCTTGCAGTGCTGTGGACACCTAAGGCCACCCTGCAGTAACATACAGTACAGCGTACGACACGCACGGGGAGGAAAAGGATACAGTTGGTGGGATAATGACTGGATTAATTGCAGTTGTCTAATTACAGGCACTTCATATTTTGTAGATTTGCTAGAGCAGGTAAAAAAGTGTTATGTGGTTCTTTATTATTATAATTTAATTTACAAGCGTGATGAGTGACACGTTGCTGTGTATTGAAGGTGAAGTGTTCCTTTAATGTGGTGGTTCTCAAGCTGTGGTGCAGGGTCCACTGTTGGGTATTAGCGTCACTACACGTAACGGGAAACATAAGGAGCGAAACTAAGCTGAAAATAATTGCACTCTGAACCAACCTGCTGAGCTTCATTTCACTCAAATTCAACCTGAATTCTTTTATTTATTTTTATAATTCAAAAAAGTACGAAAACCGCAGCTTTAAATGTAGTTTGAGATGTCTGTTACCAAAAAACAGGAATACTTGGCTTGATATAATGATATAATGATTTGCATAATAGTCGATCATAATAAAATTATAGCACTAATGATAACATCTTCATATATAGAGAAAATATTAAATAAGATAGAACACCAATCAGTTAAATTCCTCTATAATTAAAAAAGCTGAGAGCTGTATTTTACTAAGTAATTAAGCTTGAAATACACGTGCAGAAAGGTGGGTCTGTTACCATAACCATGTGAATGCATACAAAAAAGAACAAATACACAGATATTTACAATATAATATATATGCCTTACCAACACTGTATTCATGAATATCCTTAAAAAAAACGCATCACTTTTATCTCCAGAGTTGAATGCACACAGGTTGTAACAAAAAATGTATAATGAGCACCTAAGTAAACAAAGACGGGACATTTATGCCTTATACACCCAAGATGCTGATGTACTGTGCATTTAAATACAGAGTAAACATAGTAGTACAAGAGATCTGAAAAAATCTACTAAAAAGCTACTTACACGTATAAAACATCAGTGGCACGATGAAAAGCTGTTACATGTAGAAACTCTGCTTTTGAAGTGCTGTAAAAGTAAACAGTATGATGGAGCGTTTCCTTCTATCAGACGTGAAAATGGTTCCTTGTTGAATTATTGATATGTGAACCTATAAGCAGGATTTCAGTGTGGGAGATGGTCCAGGTGGTGCAGAGTCGGGCTCCTTTGGGAGCGTTTAAACTACGGCATCATGGATAAAGACCACGTCGGTTTTGGTGTATTTGAATCAGCTGTAAAAACAAACACTTCTCAGGCTGAAAATGAATCAGCAGAAAATCTGAGGATTTTTTTTTTTTTATGAAAGTTACCAGTTCAAACATATGTTTTATTAATCATCTATGATAGAAAACCGAATAATGCTAGATTTTTTATGGTTAATTGACATAACAGGGTATTTCAAATAATATATACACTGATGACATTCATAAGTTGTCTTTACTTAGAATACAAATTGATTATTAAAGTAGATACATGCCTGATTATTCACCTAATGCTCAAATCAGACTGTACGTCCTCAGTGTGAGACACAATTCAATTTTTTTATAGATTAGAAGATTTTTTTCAGGATAGTAATCAAGTACCAAATTAGAAAGAGTCAAGTAAAATACTTAAAACTTACATGTAAAAAAAATCAAATTTTCTAATAAAAATCTGACCGAGCAATTAAGAACTTGCTGCCACAACCTAAAGCGTAGGCTGCTTTATTATCTTTTCTTTTTTTTTTTTACTTTGAATGGACCTTGAAAAAAACAAAACAGACCTTACATTGGACTCTAAGACTTTAATCTCATAACTGTGATTTTAAACTCACCACAAAGTCATTACTGAGAGCATCAATCAAGTGAGAAGTGGAGTCATTTTCCCTTAGACATTCACGCACTCCGGCTCTTTTTGCAACCACTGATGTTGCCCTCTGCTGGCCATTAGGAAGAAAACATTTGAGACACTTCAGTATCACTTTTCAGATGCTGAGGCTGCATCTATCTGAGATGGAGAGATGTTTTTCCAGCTCACTTCTGTTTAGATTAGGTTAAATTTTGGTAGCCATCTGAATAAATTAAGTCTTTAAGGATCTTAAAAAATACCCTAAAAACAGCACTACGTCTTAAACGACCTTCTGGGCTTTGCAAATGTGATGCTAATGTGCGTGTGGCACAGACTGGTCCTACCTTGAGCCTTGGGATGATGGCGCAATGTTTCATTTGCCCCTGCAGCACAGAAGCCAATATTATCCCACATCCCATGCCCGAGAGCTAATCATGTTGTAATTCCACTCAACATAGAAGAGCTCCGTCTCTATTTTCAGGCAGGAGTCATTGTTGGATGCCTCGGGCTGCAGTGTTGTCTCCCTCATTGTTAGTACCTATTTCTCTCTCTCTTTCAATGTCTGAAATATGAAAAATAGAATAACAGACGTAGCGGTGTTGCGCGTTCTACCTGAAAATGAGTGGACATTAAAGGGCCGTGTTCCCTCACTGAGAGGAGATCAATATGGCGCACACATCTGCAGAAGCACACAGATAGAGGAACACATGGACGGCTGTGGCACATTCTACAGTAGATGAGTTCACCGAGTTTATCTGTGTGTGTGTGTAGACGTTGCCAGGAGAGGGAAAAACAGGAGAGAGTGATGGAGTGAGCGACAGCACGGCTTGGAGAGAGAGAGAGAAAGAGAAAAAAAACCTGGTGATATGAAACTCACAGAGACTAACAAATCACGTCCATTTGCATATTGCTGTATGCTAATGAGGTGTGGAGTGTGTTTTAGATGGTGTTTATCATGAACATGGATGAAGGTGGGATTTAGTAGTAAAACAAAATCATGTCAGTCATGACGCTGAGAGATTTCCATCATCTACCTGACTGAAGCGATGGAAGGTGTCTGGTTACGGGGGGGTCTGTTTCACACCATCCTTTACACCGATTAATCCCAAAATTATAAAAATCCTTCGGGCTCAGAACGTGCCATCTGTACACAGTAATTTCCTCCCTCATCCTTTCTCTTCCGTCTTTTCAAATGAGCCTCTTTCTTTTACTTGCTCCTCCGATCCTCCTCTATTTCAGCCGAGTGAGCACATCAGCTCAGAGGCTTGTTACTGACTGTACACGCTGTGCTTTATAAATGCATTTTTGGCTGGTAGAGAGAGTGAGGTAAGGCGCCTATTTGCTGCCGTGTGGGTAAACTGATCACTCTTAGCACGGAGCAAAGATAACAGCAGCCAGCGCGCATGCATCGGTACGCTTTACTGGCTCGTTTGCATAAGCGTCTTTTTTCCAAAACACACATGCTTTGGTGCACACGTGCTCAGGGAAGGTCATGTGCTCTGTGTCATGCGTGCATCACGCCACGGCCACACACGAGAGGACAATCAGAGCATGGGCGGGCGCTCATGGTACGCATTGTGTGCATGGTCATGGGTGTGAGATTGCGGAAACAAAAACACAACCTCAGCTGTTGAAGGCTGAAGTCGGCCTGAGCGAGCCGAGAACGTCACCCTCTCTGTTGATTTGTTGCCATAGATTTTGATTGTAACTATCATGTGGCTGACCTCACAAAATATACATAATTGGAGTAAATTGCACAAAATCACAACATTTCAGTTGGACCGCTGTCAGTTGGAAAAAGAAAGACTGGGCTGGCCTAATTTACTCTCATGCTTGTTTAACCTCCAGGTTTTAACGATGGGAGATAGCGGGCCGTGCTTATTGTGCAATTAAACCAATTTCAGGTGCAACGCCTGCAATAAACCCGGTGGTTAGATTTTATATCGAGGTCTGGATTCCATGAGCGCTGCGGTAGACATGGCAAAGACCGTACTGTAAGCGAGTCGTTTCCTTTTTCGGCCGCAGCGTAGCTGCATTTCTGTGCAAGTATGCGTTGATTTAATGCGCTGGAATTCTTTGAGGCCAATGAGCTTTGAGCCTGCTAATGAAATCAAGACCCGTCAAACGGTTCGCTGTGGTAAATTGCACTGTAGGTTAACGGAAAAGACTGGCCGTAAAAGCCTCCCGTTGGCTTTTACTGCTGCACGTTTTGCTTTCTCCGGGATAGACGGCCAAAGCTGGAGAAGGTAACATACTCCTATAACGATGAAATGAAGGAGTTTAGTTGGAAAAACTTTCGCGGTCATTGAAATTATTTGCTTGTTTTGCCTCCACTTGGTTGACATTTATACTTATGATAAGAGGGTAAAATCCACTGAAAGGCACCATTAGAAATGAAATGCAGCATAAATATAGCAACTTATAACCTTCCCTCCCCTCCTGAGGTTAAACCAACGGTTTTCTGAAGTCTGAAGCATGAAAGTACTTGGCATCATATCTGTGGGATTACCTGGTATCGCCTTATAATGAGTAAATCTGTTTAGTTGGTTTGACCAAGTGTAGGTTAATGATGTAGACTCTCTACGCTTGGCAGTTAAGCCCAAGACAAGTGAGCGATTTCCTCGCAGATTGACATGACAGGGCTGTCAGTTTTTCTGTCAGTTTTTCTACTGGCCCAAAGATAACATGGGAGGGAGTAATGGACACAGATATCCTGATTTTATTGATGTTAAAGGTCCCTTATGGGAAACATGCACTTTGACGATTCAGAATATTGCAACCGCTTGGTTATGAGTCACAGATGCCACTTTGTAGACTGGTTAGCTGCAGCTTTTCCTTGGAAAAAGTTGGCACTAAACTTTACAGCATGGAGTCTTTTTTTAATTTTCATGCTTAGTTTTTTTTAAATTTTTTAATTATTATTATTAATTTGGAAAACTGGCCAAAGTTAGAGGAGGTAACCGCATGCTGAGATAGTTCCAATCCAGTTAATTGGAAAGTCTGGCAGCAAGATTTTCAGTAATCGTGAAGTTATTTGGTGGTTTCACATGCTTTAGTCAAAACTGAGTCAGCAGACAGTAAAACAAATCAATCAAAGGAGAATTTTAGGTCTACACCTTCTGTGCCAAGTAGTCACGAGACAAACTTTGGTGATAGCGTGCATTTACCATAGCGTTGTTTCAATATGGCTGTAAACATCACAGCATTTATTTCTGTCCAGCGTTGCATTAATTTTTCACCGAGGTCTTGCATTGATGCTGCATGAGTCAGACTGCTGTGGAAAATCTTCTCAAGTGTATCCCAAAGATTCTCAGCGGACAATCCATGTGAACATGATGCCTCACGCTCCCAGAGCCACTCTTTCACAGTCTGAGCCAGATAACTTTACTAAATGGAGACCTGACTAAGCAACTCTAGATTATAACAGCGCCCCCACAGGGTCGTACAGTAAGCACATCGTTTGATTGGTGCATCACTTCTTATGATGCATCAATCAGCCTGGACTCATAGTCTGATCTTTATGCACCTGAGCAAACTGAAGCATTTTTTTTAAATTAGCCTCACTGATGAGTGGTTTTCCTTAAGTAACCGGAATAACAGTTTTCCAATAACATGAGGTAGGCTGCTAAAGCGACCAAATATAAAATCAAGAATGCAGAAATTAATGTGAAAATGAATAAAATAAAACAAATGTATTTAATTACAAGCTAATGAAAACAGAAGTGATCAGTTTACATCACACTTTTCTAATGCAATTTGTGACTATCATGAATTATCTTGCTGCATTTCATGATTTACTTATTTATTAAATCATTTAATAATTTCGGAATGTATTTTTGATAAGGGGCAAAATTCAAGCAAAATAAAGAAAATCCAAGATGTAAAGTTTGACTCTATTATTAGACGGAAACATTCAACCTTACAAGAATTTACTGAACAAAGTTTGTCAGTTTGCACTTTGTGGGTTGGTGGAAAGTTTATTGACTGTAAATATATATATATATATATATATATATATATATATATATATATATATATATATAAAAAAAAAAAATTTTATATATATATATATATATATACAGTAAATAAACTTTATATATATATATATATACACATACGGTGAAAGCTAGAAGCACTATCATCATCCTAAGATACTTCCAGCCTCATTAACCTGGAGTTTGATGGGAAATATTCTCCTCACTACATTTGTTGGTGTCTGATGGAGAAGCAGAAGCGGATACATGTCCCATTTGCAAAGAATCTTCAAAATAAAATAAAACCTTACCGCTTAGATGTAAATCAGCTGTCAGATGTGGACTTTTATGTGTTTTTCCTGACTGAAAACTTTCACTTTTGCTTGACCCTTCTGTAATCACTCTTGGACGAATGAAGGGTAAAGCAGTGTGTGTGTGAGATCAGTATGTCTAACCTGCACTCATGACCTCATGCCGCAGCAGCACTGCTCAGTCAATAACAGCACCCTCTTGTGACCCTGCAGGAGTTTGCAGTGCTGACCAAAGAGCTGAACCTCTGCCGGGAACAGCTGCTGGAGAGAGAGGAGGAGATCGCGGAGCTGAAGGCAGAGAGGAACAACACACGAGTCAGTACACTTCCATGCCTGTTTTACATTATGTTCTCCTCTGATCCTGGCATGCAACTTCGCCTTTTCTGAAAGACTTCACACGAGAAATTGTAATCCTCTGAGACATATCAGGGGCACACCGTGGTGAGCTTTTACTACATGTGAACCACATGTGATTCCAGCTGCTGCTCGAACATCTGGAGTGCCTGGTGTCCCGCCACGAGCGCAGCCTGAGGATGACCGTGGTGAAGAGGCAGGCCCAGTCTCCGGCCGGGGTCTCCAGCGAGGTAGAGGTCCTAAAGGCCCTCAAGTCCTTGTTCGAGCATCACAAAGCTCTGGATGAGAAAGTACGCGAAAGGCTACGGGTAGCTCTGGAGCGCGTGGCGGTCCTGGAGGAGGAGCTGCAGTCTTCCTCCCAAGAGGTGAGCCCCTGCTTCCCTCCTGCTTAGTTTTCTTCCCAAATTAGAAATAGAAGATAATTACAGATGGGGTCCCTTTCATGATTCTCTTTGCATTGTTTTTTAGGTTCTCTCTTTAAGGGAGCAAATCAAACGACGCCAGCAAGGACTAGACAACGGCAAAGAGGTAATCGAGCGCATTTCATAGACAATATTTTAATAAATCAGATCACGAAGCACAGTCAGCTTATTGTAGAGAACAGAAAACAGGTTGGCTTTAGAGTTGCATTCATGCTGACCTGACTGATAACCTGTGATTTTGTCACAGCAACTAATATATATACTCTGCATGCAGCAGAGCAAAGCTGAAAAGAATGGCTGCCGTTACAAACTGCTGTGTTGTTAGCGTGTAAAAGGTTTCCCATACTGACCATCTGTAGCTAGACTCATAGACCGTCATTGTGTCCATTTGCATGGTCCTTGGGTACACAGTGTGAAGGATTATAGGAATTTTAACTAACACAAGAAAGGGAGTGACAGTGGAGTTCGCCACAAAGAGAAAGAAGCACGAAAGAGCGCAAACAAAGACAGCTGAGAATTTTCATTGTCTTCTACACTCTGTTCACGGCAAAGAAGCCGTTTGACTGCTGTGGCTTGCTTACTTTCCACGGCACGGCACCAACACGAGCAGGAGTGGTCTGTAGTGTATATGTGGGCCTGCAAAGCAAACCCCTGACCTACAGACCACCATCACTCTGGATTGCCAGAGAAACGCTCATTATTATGCAAATAATTTTTTACATTAAAAATAAAGTGTTTAATCTTTCTGTGCTACCTTTTGCTATTTTTCCCCAGGCTGCATACGTATACCTTAAAGTGGGGGTATGAGAAATAAAAGCGGCTGCTGTTTAAAGCTGCATAAATCTTTCCTCACTCTGCAGCTGGAACGCTGACCAGGTGCCACTGATTGCCAGAAGCTGCTTCAGTTATTGCAGTACTGTATACAGTTTATACTTAGATCAGTATAGCTGTCGTGTGGCGTTCAGCCATCAGTGTCAGTTTATTCCTGTCGAGCAGCATTTCAGTCGTTCTTCAAGGAGGAAGTTATGCAGTGGTGGTTGGCACTGATGCCTTAAAGCAAGACGGTTCCTTTGTTTGAATCTGGACCATGTCTGCATGTCAGATCTGTGAGCTCGTTCATTACATTGATCATGCTTTTGTTAGCATTTTATGTTCCTGAGTTACATAGCTATCACAATATGATGTACGTATTGCCTTGTACTGTATTTGTTACCGAATATCATATATCCCACCCCCTATTAGCAACAGGATTTCTTAAAAACTGTGTGTTTCAAAGTGTTAATGAAGAAAACTTACTCAAACTACCAACTGTTGTTTCTTTTTTATGTACAAAAGCTTAACAGAGAGACAAAAATAGTGTAAAATCCCTTCTCCCGCTTGTAAAACCTGCATATTTACATGCACCTCTCATTCAATAACCAGTCCAGCCCAACAGTATATATACATTTTTTTTTAAACCCGGGCGATTTAATAGAATAAAAAAAAAAAGAGCACTAAACACAATTTTAAACCACTGGAGCACAGGATAGTCCTCTAAATAATAGATTAAGTTTTAGATGTTCCAGTATGCACTACAATAATGTTGCTTTTAACAACAGAAATGAAATACGTTGCATTATTATTTCTATCTTAAATTTCTGCAGATACAACTTTTTGCTCCAGTACAAATAAATGTTGCAAAATTCAAATTTAAGGTCTTAAATTTTACTTCCTGGGATGGAAAAGAAACACAACAGCAAAATCCCTGGAAACCTCAGAAACTTTTATTTACGCAATCAAACTTTATCCTTTTTATATTAAATACAGTAAAATTCTTTTCTTTCAGAGGCTTCCCAACGGACCGTCCTCCATCCTGGATGACGGCGAAATTGACAGGCAGAGAGAGGGCGAGATAGAGAGGCAGAGGTCGGAGCTGGGACAACTGAAAGAGCGACTGGCCCTCATGTGCAGACAGGTATTCGGCTCCTGAGGTCTAATGTTTCTAACAAAGCAAGCAAAATATCGCACGTCTGGAATGCTAACGGACAGAAAACGATGTGCGCCCGCTCAGCCTTGTATCCTTCACTTCCCGCCAGGTTGGGGAGATCGAGGAGCAGCTGACGTCTGCCAGGAGGGAGCTGACCCGATCAGAGGAGACCAACCAGAAACTACAGAGGGATCTAAAGGAGGTGCGACACCCTGAGCTATGTTGTTCATACTTTTTTGTTGTGGTTACTGTGCTGTTTGTGTACGTGGCTGCAGCAACTGCCGCTGTATGCATAGCAGCGTGATGTCACTGGTAGAGCTGCAGGCGATTTTTCGCATGGATGCGGGCCGGTTAATCAGCCAGTGTGCTGGCAGCTGATTGAAAGGCGTGCGGAGCGTTTTGGAATTAGAGGTAGTCGAGCGAGTTTAAACAGCAAACTTTTATTTCTTGCCACGGCATGTATCCTCCCACCCCCCACCCTCATTTCTGTTGGACATAAGAGGATGCTCCTGACACCTGTCAGCGATTACTATCAACCGGTCGTTATCTTTCCCTAACTAATAGCAGTTCACACTGAGTGAATTATCTTTTTGAGAACGCCTCCTTGTAAATTTACCATTTGCTCTCTTACGCCTTTCTATTTGTTTCTCACAGTGGTTACATATTTTCACAGGCGCTCTGTCAAAGGGAAGACATGGAGGAGAGGATCACCACATTAGAACGCAGGTTTGTGTTTTTCTCCCCGTTCATCAACACGGAGAGAGTGCAGGATGGAAAGTGCAATAAAGAAAGACACAGTAGAATGGAAAAGCAACATGCTATTGAATGTGCTAAACTATATAAATAAATGTAGTGATTAATGAATACATTTAATTATTTGCATATTCATCCCAATTTTATTTTTCCCTCATTTTTTATTTTGTTACTTTTTGAATTGATTTATTTGGTTTGTTAAAATATCCTTGCATTTTGTCCATTATTCATCTTTTTCCTGTTTACATTTATATATAAAACTGACATTTTCAGAAAAATCATGCAAATCTCATATAAAGTATGTCCTATAGGTCTGCTGATTGGCGTCATCCTTCGCTCGCACACCAGATTCACCCCCCAGAAACAAAATGCATGAATAAAAACACAGATGAAACTAATAATTTTATTATTAAAATCATATTTTTTTTTTTTTAAGAATTCAGGAGCAAATTTAAACATTTAGTCTCATATCCACTAAATTGATTGTGTGGGTGTTATTTTGGGGTATTATTTTGGTAGATTTATTTCTCTTCTCTCTCTTTTTTTTTTAATGAAGGCAGTTTTAGTCTGCATGAAGATGACCTTCCTTCCAAAATCCCATTCGCTCACGTCTCTGTTGGGGTCTGGTTTGCAGGTACCTGAGTGCCCAGAGGGAGGCGACTTCTCTCCATGACATAAAAGACAAGCTGGAAAACGAGCTGGCCAGCAAGGAGTCTCTCCACAGACAGGTTAGGTTAAAAGTCTCTTTCATCTCCATGTGTGTTTTCATGTCTCTGCTGCTGATTGGCAGCTTGGCTGTGTTTCGCATTGGCACAGAAAGTATATCATTAGTGTGTTTTCTCCCCCCCCTTGACGGCTTTAAACATGTCTTTTTGCCCTCGGCAATCTTCTATTGCGGTAACTCCCTGACATCCCGCTTTCCTGCAGAGCGAAGAGAAGAACCGGCAGCTTCAGGAGCGTCTCGATGATGCCAAACAGAAGCTGCAGCAAACCCTGCAGCGAGCTGAGACGCTGCCCGAGATCGAAGCCCAGCTCGCCCAGAGAGTGGCTGCGCTCAACAAGGTGTGTACGTCCTAATCGGCCTCAGTAAACCTTTGTTGGCGTATTTTGGAGCGATCCGACAGGTTTGCCAAAGTCTTACGAGCCTTTTTGTCCTGAACCGTGTTTTTTTTACACGGCAATATTTACTTAAGACAACATTAAATACCTGGATGCGTGCGCACAAATTCGGTGCGAGCTGGAATGTGCAACTATGCAGAGACTCAGTTGCATGCGTGAGTACATGCAGGCAGGTGCAAGCAGGATCATTTGTAAGTGCATGTTTGTGTGCATTCACGCCCACATGAAGTGTAGGGAGAGAAAAAACACACACACACACAAGATGTCAAAAGATAGAAGAATAGCAAATATTTTATCAAGCCGTGCCAGCAATACATAATCAGACAAGCTGAGATGAAAGCCCGCTCAGGGCACAGAGTCAGCACAGCTATTACATCCTTGGGCGCTCAGCACGTCAAGGACTGTACACCGCAAACATTCTTCCTGACTGATTGATTTAATTGCATGTATGTTAACCTCTTGCATTCCCATCAGAAAATGTTTTCCTTACACCAATACATTTGCATGAAAGTCGCTGTGCTCCTATTTGTCAAACCTCTTCAATGACTACTGCTTCTACATGTCCGGGCAGGAAGGCTGGCGTGGAAGGATAAGATTAATGTCCTGTAAGAAACAAGAAAACAAACTTTCCCGTAACACTGTGATCTGTACAGGCACGTAACTAATTGAGAGAATAAGTCAACAAGCTGTTCCTTTTGTGTTAATTTGTATTAGTGTTGCAACATGATTCAGGCTCTAACCTTGCTCTCCAATCGCTCAGGCGGAGGAGCGTCATGGTAACTTTGAGGAGCGACTGCGACAGATGGAGGCGCAACTGGAGGAGAAGAACCAGGAGCTACAGCGAGTGAGTCATGCTTGCTTTTCCATCTTTCTGTGTTTTCATCCTCCCCCTCTTTCATGCCGTTCCTTTTGTCAGGATTTACTCTGCACAAAGGCGCACTAATTTTCTAAACCCTCTATTTGACCGTGCGCATTCAGATAGAAGTCGTTGTCTCTCTCTCTCTTTCAGTCAAGCAGATTGCCTGTTATTAACTCTCCTCCACCCCCTCCCTCCCTTCTCTCAGCCTCTGCACTGATTTTTAAAAATCTTTCCCCCTCGCTCATCTCGCTCACTCTGCCCCTCAGGCGAGGCAGAGGGAGAGGATGAACGATGAACACAACAAGCGTCTCTCTGACACGGTGGACAAGCTGCTGTCCGAGTCCAACGAGAGGCTGCAGCTCCATCTGAAGGAGAGGATGGCTGCCCTGGAAGAAAAGGTGACCGCCTCCGACCGCAGAAAGAATTCCCAGCCACAGATTTTTTTAATCAGAACCGCATTAACTGCAGTAAATATTATCTTAACCCCCAAATTAACTCCTGGCCTCGGGTGTGTTCACTCAATTCTCTGCCCTCCAGGAAGTGACCAGTTTAAACTTGAGTACATTCCCAAGCAGAGCCGTACCTCAAACGCCAAGGATTCATTAGCTCCTACTTTTTATTATTCCTGAAACTCATTAATTTACAAATACAGAGATGGACTGCAAGTACCGGTAATGTAAATTAGTAGACATAAACATCCAGATTAGAAATGCTCGGCGGTTGATTTTTTTTATAATCTCCTGTCTACAATCTGTGCCTTATTTGCAGCAAACAAAAGGGATCTTTCTTAAATGTAAACTGCTGTGATTTTACAGCAGGAATAAAGTCCTGTTCATGATAAAATCCAGGTGGAATTGGGTTTAAAAGAATGTGCTCTACTTAAAAGTGGAGCCTTTCGTTTGCAGGGTAGCACGGTAAGTCGGTAGGATGCTTACTGAGCTGTTACTTGTACCCTGATAGTTTGCCGTTAACGTAGTCTCTAAATTATACTGCTGGAGTTTGAGATACACAAGTTTTATAGCTGACAAATAATACTTTATTGTGAACAGGTAACTCGGACAAAGTTAGGCAGTGACGCAGTTTAACCAGTTTCACGCATGTGGCTAACACTGCATGCCTTTTCCTCATATGCGGTAATGGCATGTAGGTCACCGAGTTCTTGCGAAAAAGCAAATCAGTAAAATTTCTGGGGTTCAAATTTGACAGCCAGCTGGAGACTTCTCACAGAGCAACCTGGCTTCCTCCCACAGTTCAATAATATGCACATTAGGTTAACTGGTGATTCTAAATTGACTGTAAGCATGAGTGGTCCTTTTTTATCTTTTTGTTAGCCCTTTGGTAAATTAGTGGCTTGTCTACGGTGTATCCCATCTCTCACCTCCTAACTGCTTAGATGGGCTGCACTCCAGCTCCAACCCTGAATGGGCTAAGTGGAAGAAAGTGGATGTGTAGATAGTTATCAATTCGATTTAAGCACAGATGCATGTATTGGCAATTCTTTTTGTTTTATGGAAAGAATTGCCAATACATGCATCTGTGCTTAAATGCATACATTTCTATATATGCACTGCTGTTATTGCAGATGTAATTTGCATGTGTAGATCATCTGTAATTTGAATTAAACACTGGCAAGAAATCGATTCCCCAGAAAGTAGCGTAATTTTCTCCAATAGAACAAATAAGGTTTCCCTGAAATTCTCCTCATACCTTTATTACTTTTATCATTTTTCTCCAGAATGCGCTATCAGAGGAACTGTCCAACATGAAGAAACTCCAGGATGATCTGTTGGCAAACAAGGTGACCCTACATCCAGGCCTTATTCTCACGTTAAGTTAGCAGATTTTCCTCTTTTCTCTTAACAGTTTTTTTTTTCTTTTGCAGGATCAGCTGATTGCTGAGCTGGAAAGGCTTCAGCTGGAGTTGGATCAGCTGAGAGCGAGGCCTGGGGGCTCTTATTCCAGGTTGGTACCATTATTTGGAACCAATTGAATGGCCTCACCTGACTGTAAAGATCATATCATTGTGGAAAAGTCTCTCTGTGATGGAGGTATTTAAAACTGTCACGGTTCAAAGCACAGGGCTAAAACTGTGTTGATGCCATGGTTCATTCCCACTTCACATCTGCACGTCTTTACACTGTTTGAAGCTGTACGTCGACTGGCTACTGGGAATTTTTGCACCTGCTGGGCTGTACCTTCATTTACTGTGCTCTTTTAATTTAATCCTTTATTATTAGCCAGTTTTTATTTTTGACACTGATATTTTCGTTTTCAGTATCTCAGCTTTGGAGCTGGCACATGTTATGCTTCAGTACCCCACTTTGTTTGCTACTTATGTGTAAGGTTAATCGTTTCATCTTATCCCGTAACATCTGTTCTTTTATTCTTCCAGTCGCTCTCTGCCAGGGAGCGCTCTGGAGTTGAGGTATTCCCACGGAGGCGGGTCCCTCCCAGCAGGTTCCACCACTCACCTGGATCCCTTCGGTAATGCCTCTGCCGGAGGCGCAGGCAATCGTCACTGGCCCCGCTGGAGCTCTGCTCACGAGGACACTACCAAGGTGAGACTTTAAGATGTTTTAAAAAGTGCTTCGGAAATCACTCTTCAAAGGTTTAAAAGCGATTGCTATGATCCATTTTTTTTTTTTTAGTAAAAAAAATTGGTGTAGCTCAGCGATCCACTGTAGCAAGTTTTGACAGCACTGAATCACTGCAGCCCAGAGAAATAAGCTAAATGGGATTTGGGATACACAAAATTAGATGTTCCTAGCATAGACTGTATACAAAAGATGGACATTAACCTTTTTTTTTTTACACTAAACTCTGCACATGAGTTATTTCATATACCTACAAACTCAAATTAATGTTGAATGATGTGTATTTGCAAATGAGATCAGATGTCCGTTGGGTAGTGAATCATCTTGCTTTCTGTGTGCAGTACTCAGATTGGGATCACGCTCTGATTGGGACTGGGTTCCAGCCAGGCATGGATGTGGGATGCTCAGACGATGAGGACGACGGGGAGGCTCGGTTTGGCTCCGAGCTTCTGTCACCCAGCGGACAGACGGATGTGCAGACCCTGGCCATCATGCTGCAGGAACAGCTGGAGGCCATCAATAAGGAGATCAAGTAAGGAACGCCAAGAACACTTAGAGTTTCAGAGAAGTAAGAATGTGAGAAACACCTCCCTGCGTACTGCAGACTGATTCACACCAACACCTGCTACACCCTCAAAAATAAACATGACAGCACCTCTCCGACATGTCCTGAGGAGAAAACGCAGTTGTGGAAGAATTAATTTGACCCTGATAGTGATGAATTAATACATTATTAGATTGTTTATGGATGCACAGCCACATAAGCAGCAGTTGCAGCTGCTCAAGGTGGAGCTGCAGTCTTAACAACTGCGGACCCCCTTTTTTCCTTCAGAACTGCTTGAAATTTTTCATGGCACAGATTCAACAAGGCGCTGGGAACATTCATCAGAGATTCTGGTCCAAATTGACACGACAGCATCACACAGTCGCTCCAGTTTTGTCAGTTGGACATCCATGATGCAAACCTCCAGCTCCACCACACCACAAAGGTGTTTTATTTGGTTAACACAGCGCTCAATTTGACTTATCAGCAATGAACATTTTGGGGAAAATGCACTGATTAGCTTTCCTGTAGATGGCTGAATGATAAGAATGATGCCACACCTATTTGTCTAGGTTAAATAATTAGCCAGCGCCATCAACTGCTAAGATAGCATAACAAATTCGAATAGGTTGGAGACTACCAACCAGACTTTCACTGGAGATAACGAAGCCATTTTTTACAGATTAAACACACAAAATATAAAAGTAAATTTGCCAACTTAAGTGAAGCTCTGTACAGCAAATATATTATTGCATAGAGCCAGGAGAGCTGTTTCTTCTTGTCTCCAGTAGTTCTGCTCTGCTGGCTGTAGCTACATGACTATAGTATCAATTTTCTCAGCAAGAAGTCTACCAAGCTTTTTTTCCTCCAACCTGTCAAACTACTTCTTTAACACTGTCTTGATTTGTTTAGAGCTGCAGGACACTTCTGAAGCCCTTTTCTGAGTTCTAATATTATCCACATGTTTGTTGCCCTGAAAACCCAGATTGATCCAGGAGGAGAAGGAGAACACAGAGTTGCGTGCTGAGGAGATCGAAAGCCGGGTCAGCGTAGCTTTGGACAGTCCGCCCATCCCTCCCTCTTCCCTGGGGAGAGACAGCACAGGACGGGGCTTCATCCCCACGTCCATCACATCCTCCACCCTGGCCTCCCCCTCCCCCCCCAGCTCCGGGCACTCCACCCCTCGTCTGCCTCACTCCCCTGCCCGTGAAACCGATAGACAGGTACGACTGGAATGTAGAGAACTCCTATTTCAGTCTGTGTTAACCTTTTTACCTCACCTTGGTGTCAGCCTCCATGTTTATGCAAACAGCTCCTCCAGACAGTGAGTCATTTAAATAAAGCAGAAGTAAATCACGCAGATAGGGTCGAGAAGTTCAGTTATTCTTCAGCGGCAACAACGTCAGATTGGGGAAGTTTGATTTAAGCGGATTGTGGTGGGTATGAGGCTTCCAGCAACAGGCGGATAGGTTACAAGTAATGGTGCAATAAACAAAAAGCAAGCTGTCAGTGGTGATTTTGAAATTGATCGTGTTTATGTAGGCATTCGGGGAGAATGGTAAGATTGGTTACAGTTAGGAATCTGGGTGTAAGCCAAAGAAAATAACTCTTTTAAGACTGGAGCAGGAAACCTAGTCAGGAAACCGCTTCTCTTCACGTCAAAAAGGTGAGTTTAAAAATGAGCTGTGCGACTAAAATTGTACAATCAAACAACGCCCCCTGCATTAATACCAATTTTTAACCATTTAGTTAAAAAAAAAAACAGGAAGAGGATTAAATTTCTAAACAAATGGGATTAATATATAGCAGAGTTGTTGATTGGTGGCTTCTGCTCATGTTTTTCAAAGCAGGGCTTGCTGTTGTCCCCTTTTTCCATTTTTTAGTTGTTTATATGCATCATTGTTGGACAGAGTTGAGAGAATCAGGTCTGGACAGCGTCTGAAGTTGCACTTCCTCAAGTATAACACGCAGAAAGGAGCTGTCAGCTTCAGACAAGTTGTTAGAAATGGAAATACTTTTGTGCGGTTATGTCGCAGTCAGTCGGACATCATCAGAAGGCAAAACTTCAAACGCTTTATTCAATCTAAAATAAATGCGTGATTGATACGTTAATCAAAAACTTTGGTTTTCACCGTGCTCTGTGCAGTCCTGTGAAAAAAACGAAGTACACGCCGTGATTCAGCAGCTTGTGGAGCCACTTTTAGCAGCAATAACCTGACGTTTTTGTGAAGTGATCAGTTTCTGTATGCTTTCACATTGTTGTGCATTAATGTTGGCCCACGCTTCTTCACAATATCGGTTCATTTTATTTGATTGGGCGTTCATTTAAGCACAGCGCCACCACAGCATTTCAATCAGGTTGAGTTCTGGGCTCTGACTGGGTCTTTTCTGTTTTTTGGTGGAGATGCTTTTTGTGGATTTGCTGCTGCACATTGTCCTGTCACGTGACCTAATTTGAGCCAAGCTTTAGCTGTCAAACAGATGGAGTCATATTTGACTTTAGAACCCTGTAAAAATATAAGAAATCTGTTTCGGACAGTCTCAATCAAAGTTACGTCTTGGCAATATTAATAATGATGCTATAACAGGTTAAAGCGTTTGAATAAACATTTTAACCATTAACATATTTTGCTTTTAAAAAGCATTTTTTGAACACACTGTGTAGTTTTGTCCTCATCTCCTCAGCAGAGCTCACGTCAAATGATGATTTTTGTGTTTCAGCATCGCATCTACTCTAAGTTACATGGTTACATTTCATATTCCAGAACAGCAAAGATGATGATCGATCCCTCGCTCTCCTCGACTCTACGCCTCCTCCCACTCCTCGTGCGCTGCGATTGGACAGGATGGCCCTCACCCATCCGGGAGCGATGCTCGATGACCCCAGAGAGTTTCGCAGGTAAGACAGCTGCGCATTTGACATCAAGCGTAATGCTCGCAATCCCTGTTTGTCTTTACAACTTTAGTTACTTTCTTTGTCTCTGCTTCAGTCTCTCGGCAGATGGCAGCAGCACCAACAGCAGCCAAGATTCTCTCCACAAGGCCAGCAAGAAGAAAAGCATCAAGTCTTCCATCGGCCGGCTTTTTGGGAAGAAGGAAAAAGGAAGGATGGGCCAACCTGGACGGGATGGATCTGTTTCTCTTGGTAAACTGATAAAAGATAAGGGAGGGGCTGACTGTGCATGACTAAAGCATGCTGTCAGCATTTACATCTAAACACTTCTTTGGCTCTGTGAAATCAGAGCCAAAGAAGTGCTCTTATCTAGTTCTTGCAATCTTTGACATCACTGTGTCTTTCCCAGCATCTACCCCCTCTGAAGACCTGGCATCTGGGGACCCAATGGGAATGAATAAGACAGGAACTCTTGGTCCAGCAGATAAAGACCGGCGCAGCAAGAAAAAGTCAG
Source organism: Hemichromis elongatus (assembly GCA_015108515.1). Classification (NCBI taxonomy): domain Eukaryota; kingdom Metazoa; phylum Chordata; class Actinopteri; order Cichliformes; family Cichlidae; genus Hemichromis; species Hemichromis elongatus. The sequence goes on along the minus strand of VUQR01023835.1, from coordinate 17,857 downwards.
TGAATTATCTGCTGTGCATTTCATATTTTGATCTTTTAATCGAACAGCACCAAATAAGAAATCTCTCTGTTTCTGCATCAGGCATGAACTGCTGGAAGAAGCATGTCGCCAAGGACTTCCCTTTGCGTCTTGGGATGGACCTACTGTTGTGTCGTGGTTAGAGGTAAAAATGGAACAAAAAACTGAGATCTAAATAAAACTTTCACCTTGATTTAATCCTCTCCTTGCCTCCTTCCAGCTGTGGGTGGGAATGCCAGCTTGGTACGTCGCCGCGTGCCGTGCCAACGTGAAGAGCGGCGCGATCATGGCCAACCTGTCCGACACGGAGATCCAGAGGGAGATCGGCATCAGCAACCCGCTGCACCGCCTCAAACTGCGGCTGGCCATCCAGGAGATGGTGTCCCTCACCAGCCCATCTGCCCCAGCCAGCACTCGCTCTGTGAGACTCTGAAACTGCACATACATTTAACGAGTCCATAGCCAAGAGGAGCACAAAATAATTAGCTATAAATTATAAAATGCTCTTGTACATAAAAAATGCATATCTACCTCATGGCATTATATGAAATAGTCACAAAAATCCAAACCCTTCCTTTCCATGCCGTCAGCACGGCTTTGAAACTGACAGATTTCATTTCAAAATATGTTTCGTGTCTGCACCACATATGTTTAGAGAGTAGATAGGTCACCATGGTAACCAAGAAAAAAGAGCTTTATGAAGCGGCAACTTTGCACCTGAACCCAGACAGTGATCAAACAAATTCAAGGGATGTTGGTCACCTAAATGTAACCGAACAATGAATGCACGTGAAAATGAAAAGCAAAATATTATACAGCAGGAACTTGAACGTTGGCCTGTGGCGTGAGAGGCGAAATTACTTGTGCCTCCTCGATCCTCCAAGAATTAGACTTTTTCTACCAGTATGACGGATAAATAGATTTGATTTCGTTCATTTTTTTGCAGAACTTCTATAAAACTTGGTTAAATCTACAGATGGGAGTCGTTTAGGCTGTGGGTTTTAGAATCCATGTAGGTCCAATGGCTTATGAAACTGCAGATGTATGTGCCTAATATGCAGTATTATGAGTGGGCCATTGGAAAATGTTCAATTCTGAAGGGGTCCCTGCTTCTCGCGGGGGGCCTCCAAAGTTATAAGCTTCATTTTAACACTCTCATTTACCTTAAAAAGATGAATATGTTCTCATGATAATAAGATCCCAGTCTAGACAGCTTCCCCATAGAATTAAAGGTAAAGAAGCCTGTAAAGGGAGCACAAAAAGACCTTAAACGCCTTCATATGTCGATTTATTTATTCATTTGGGACCGATATCTATCTTTCTGCTGAGCATAGACTTCTTGCTCAGAGTACCGCCTTGCTGCATCCATATTTAAAGTCTGAGGTAAATGTTGAGCCAGATGTTTGTTGTTTAGAGACTGGCTCAAATTATCAGATTATAGTCTACGTGAAGGCCACATAATTAGCACCAAATGTCACAGTCACCAGTCATAAAATTAAAATGTGACCTGGAATATATGATATTAATAAGGAATGGTGTAATATAAATAGCCTTTCGGGCACAAGATATGAATGGAGTGATGGGGTTTACCTTTGGCATCTGGAAAACATTGGCAACAAAAACTTTGCCCTCTCTCTCGGCAACAAAGGCAAACCATATGGTGAAAAATGCAGTAAAAGTGCTGCACGCACATGCATTTGTGGCATTGTTTTTTTCCTCCGCTTCTCCGAGGAAGATAAAGTGAAAAATAGCTGTAAGCATCTTCTTTTAAGCGTCTGCTTTCAAGCTTTTAATAAATGCCAGATTGTGGTTTTTCTTGGCTTTCCCTTTTCTGCATATGGCTTTCCCTCTGTTTACAGTAGGAATCATATTAATGATATGGTGAAATGGTGAAAATGATCAATTATGCAATTTTGCCCAACAGGCTGAACGGATTCATTAATCGGTTCACATAAGCCCGTCGAACCGCTCGTTCGTTGAAATCACCATAGCAATGAGACAGCAGTCTTCTGTTGTGGTTGGCTAACATCTTTTGATGTGGCTGTTTTGGCATCGCGAAAATATTCGAGTGTTGACTCATCGCTGTAGACAGGCAGTGAAGTGTGGCGTGTGCGCGTTTTTTTTTTTTTAGTAATCTTTTATCTCACGGCTTCACTTTTTTTTTGTTCACATAACAGTCTACCAGTAACGTGTGGATGACCCACGCAGAGATGGAGTCTCTGAACGCCGCCACCAAGCCTCCGGTTAGTGCCCCAGCCTTCCTGTCTCGTCTGACAAACTGCCCTTTTATGGTCATGCTTATTTTATTTTATTTTATTTTTTTAATAATGTTGAGCGTCTCGTCTGGTCTGAATCATGTTGATGAGTCTCTCCCCTCCCTTCTCCTCTCTCTCCTTGTACTTCTTTTTTGTATTCCTATCTCTCTGTGGGCCCAGGCCATAGTGTTGAGCATCTTCTTCTCTCCCTGTTGTTGCCGTTTCAGTGTGAACTGCTTCCAACTAATTACCCGTTCACTAACACACTGTTCCTCCCTTTTGTCCTCTTTTCCTGCTGCTGCTGTTGCTGCTTCCTCCTCTGCTGCTCCTTCACTATCTATCCATTCGTCCACCTTGCTCTTCACCCCCGCACCCCTCTCCCTCACCACCTCCACATCACTCTCTCTGGCTCTGTCTCTCTTCGTCTTCCTCTTCTCTTCTCTCTCCAGGAGCTGAAAGAGTTCAGCTGGGATCAGGTAAGGGATCAACTGCGCCTTTTTGAAAAAAAGTTCGCACAACACGCTGCGTATTTGTCACTCATTTCATCTCTAACAGCAGTGAGTCATTTGCAGCACCATCAGATACCAGGCCGAGCGTGAATCAGTGTTGCTCATCTGTGGTTGTCCCCTCCAGATACTGGCCTATGGCGATATGAATCACGAGTGGGTGGGCAACGAGTGGCTGCCCAGCCTGGGCTTGCCACAGTATCGGAGCTATTTCATGGAGTCCCTGGTGGATGCTCGCATGCTGGACCACCTGACCAAGAAAGAGCTGCGAGGACAGCTCAAGATGGTGGACAGCTTCCACAGGTAGAGCTCTGCCTTTGTGTGCATGTGACCAGGGAACTATGTAGGTGTTAAAAGACAATGGTTATGGCATTCTGACAGCTCAGTTGTGTGTCTCCAGGCCTCCTCTGAGTTCTCTTTTGAAGGACTGAAAGGGTCAGAGGTGCTGGGTTGTTAAAGCTTTCTGAGCACATGTGAGAGTGGAAACACGCCCTCCTCGGTTAACCTGCTTGAACCCCTGACCCTCTGGCTCTTTGCCCTCTCCCAGGGTCAGCTTGCATTACGGCATCATGTGCCTGAAGCGTCTAAATTACGATCGCAAGGAGCTGGAGAGGAGGAGAGAGGAGAGCGCCCACCAGAACAAAGGTGACCCCTTGTTTCTCTGCCATTATCTCACCTTTCATGCCCCAGTGGAGGGATGGTATTGTACAGTTCTCTGAGCCAGTAAAACCAGCTAATTAGTTTATTCATGTGGCGCTTTTGTGCTGTTTAAAGCATACCTTAGTGACTGCTAAAACCAGGTTATGTGTTTGTTTGACTATTGGTTTTATTGCATTTTTACCATCGCCTCGTTGGTTTTTATTACCAAGTTTAAGAAGCAAAGCATTTCTTTTCTTGTGGAAAGGCAATAATCCCGTGTTTCTGGAGCTCATGGTACCCAAACTGGACCAAGCACAAACGAATAACTAAGAGACTTTAAATAAATAAATACAGCTTCAAAAAGAAACTTGCACTAGTTAATCTGGTCGTATCGTAAACATTTAAACTTCCACCAAACATCAATAGTATGAATGCGTCAATACACGCTGTCCCTGAGCAGAGAACGTCTGACTGTTACTTCCTCCTGATTCACTACATGAATCTTTGGATTCAGATGTGATATTTTATTCAGACTAACAAGACCATACATGAAGCTGAATTTGATGTATTTGTACAGTTATGATGCAAAATCCAATTTTGCCCTGTCTTGCCTTGACAAAGAAGTTTTTCAAGAATTCTTCGGTTCCCGTCTTGATAACTTCTAAGCAGGGCCAAACTGCTCCTCTGCTCCTCCAAAATCTTTTGAGTTCCTCTGGTTTTAACTGGCGGACACTTGTTGTCTGATTAAAAGAAAATCCCTGATATTTCTATCGATAGTGATCGGTATAAGTTTTTAATTCTTGTTGTTTTAATTCTAGTGTTTTTTTTAACCCAGCAAACAGCAAAACTCCACCCAATTTGTTGTGTATAACACAGAGCACTTGTACCCTGGACATTTTATGTTTTCTGATCATTACTGGAGAAAACTTCAAAAATATGTTTTTCAAATATCATATCACCACGCTGTAAAGGCGGCTGATCAGTCCAAGTTATAGCTTTCTTCTGTCTGAATTATTTTTCTCACATTTGACTGCTTTACCCTGTTTGAATGTGTTAATTATGTTTGCTTTTGACCTGCCATCAGTCTACACTGCCTAGCATCTCTGTGGACAGTTTCCATAGTCTGCAAATAAGAGTTTATCATCTGCATAAAGGAGTAATAAGATTATATAATCTCCTTGAAAACATGCAGCATTTGAGAAGCTAAAACGTAAAAAAAAAAAAGGGTTTTTAATGACAAAATCTTTTCTTTTCTGTACAGGTGTTTGGTTTGTAGAATTTTAACAGGGAATGTTGCTGTACTGCTTTTAACTTTAGTCAAGTTTCTTTAAAATAAGCAGATATAAAAAAAGGAAAGTCTTTACAAGTTCCAAGTGATCTATAAAAATACTTTCTTGCATCAGCTCTGGCATGTAAAATAAAGTGAAACAAAAAAAAAACCTTAATAATGGTTTTCTTTGATTTCTCACGTTCCTGGGAATTCCTGTGTTTAGACCACCCATTGCTTTCCCCCCCTCTCGTCATACCTAGAAGAGATTATAAGCCGCAACCTTCTAGCTCGGTCGGATAATGATTACATAAATGTCAACACGTTCGGTCATTAAACAAACCCAAATCTCTCGCTCTCCCACTGCTGCGCCTTGAGAAACACATGTTGTGCATTTACAGTCAGTTCATCTTGGCCGTCTCCCCAGAGGAATCATGCAGATGAGGAAATTAGCGAATCTGGGTTTGTCTGATGATAGGCCTGACCCGTGTTGTCCATGTGCGGAAAATAAATCAGTTAGTCAAATGTTTCATTATTTCCTATGATCGCTGACCCTTGCAGAAGACGGTTAATAAATCCTAGCAGCCCTGCGTGTGTTTATGTATCCAAATTAAACTAAAGGAAGTGACTTCAGTTTTAATAAAGCTTTAAAAATAGTGTGCAGACAGCTTTCTGTTTGCAGATGAATGCCTCTCCTCCCTTCCTTTCACCTCCTCCCTTTCTCTTCCTAGATGTGATGGTATGGTCCAATGAGCGTGTGATGTGCTGGGTGCAGAGTATCGGTCTGAAGGAGTACGCCGACAACCTCCGGGAGAGCGGCGTCCACGGGGCTCTGCTGGCTTTAGACGACACATTTGACTACGCTGACCTGGCCCTGCTGCTGCAGATCCCCAATCAGAACACACAGGTAGTGAACGGATTGTCAGTGCACATCAATAGAAATGTCTTTGCATCAAACTATGTCAGATATTTTGCACTTTAAGATTCCTATAAACTTTTTTAGATGCTGATCATTTTTAGACGGAACCAGTTTAGCCAGTTCTGTGGTATTCACCCTAACTTAATCCGAGTTATACGACAGGCAGCACAGTGGCGCGGTTGTTCACACTGTTGCATCATAGAAAGAAGATTCTGGGTCTGGCTGGGACTGTGTGGAGTTTGTATATTCTCTCTGTGCCTGTGTGCTTTCCCTTCGGGTATTCCGGGCTCCTCCTGCAGTCTAAAGGCATGTAATTTAGGCTAATTAGCAATCTAAGTTGGCCACTGGTAGAAATGGTTAACTGGATCTCTGTGATGGACAGGAGACCTGTCCAGTACGTACCCAGCCTGGGATAGGCTCCAGGCCTGCTCTGACCCCGAAATGTTTGTGATAATGGATGAAATTATATTTATATGGCAACAAATTCCTAAAAACAGAGCAAAAATGCCAAATCCTCCAGCTGTAATAGTGGGAACTGCTGCAAAAACAGTTTTGAGTCCTTTGACTGGTGTTTATCTTTCTTTCTATCTGGAAGTCAGTGGACAGACGTAGTCAACACAATGATGTCACACATCTCCAAGATACAGTCCCAAAACATTTACAAGTTTGGAGTTGAGATCAAAGTGAAAGAAAAGCTCAACGTTGGGAGTGTTGGTTAAAAAGGTAGCGTTGACTGCTGAAGACGAGCCAGCATGTTTATAGATGCGTGTGAGTGGTGTGATCCCATCGCAAAACACAAGCCAAAGTACTCCAAACTGTGATTGTACGAGTTTGTATGACCACATTTTGCCATGTTGACACACATTCAAAGCGATCCCAGTTATGCTATCACACCTGTAACGGGTTCTTGGTGCAGCTTTATCCAAAATTCTTCTTGCTATTGCAGAAACGTGTGCAAAAAAGGCGGCTATAATTAGATACACCATTGCACACGTATTTAAACATATATAAGAAAATTAGTGATAAAATAATAGTCTTTAAAAAGATCTACTTGTTTCACGATCAGATGTTTTGATCTTCTCAGCCTCTCCGTCTCAAATAGAATTACATATGTTATGTCCGCGTGTTATAAAACTAGGTATAATGTTCAAAGGATTAATGTATGCCAGCATAGCAGATCAGCTCTGATCCAGGAAATGCATCATCTGCAGAGTCCAAGCTAATCTCCGAGCTCTCCATCACCTCTATCCTGCAGGCCAGACAGGTCCTGGAGCAAGAGTACAACTCCCTCATCTCCATGGGAACTGAGAGACGGCCCGATGAGGTGAGCATGCTAATCTTTCTTTAAAAAAAGAAAGCAAAACACCCATGAAGAATACAAAGGTTGTTTGCATGAGTATCCATCTTAAGGCTCACGACATGTGTCTCGCTGACAGGATGGGACTAAGACATTCACCCGCTCTCCCTCCTGGAGGAAGATGTTTAGGGAGAAAGACCTGCGGGGCGTGACCTCTGACTCTGCCGAGACCCTGCCTGCTAACTTCCGTGCCTCAGCCATCTCTACACCCTCCGTTACCCTGAGAAAGGTTCAGAGTGAAGGTGAGTATGACCCCGTGACCTCTGAAACATTTGCTCTCACCTTCGGATTCGTTCAGCTCTTTTGAGCCCTCGAGCCACGTCACCATTTAGAGGACGAAACACTTAATGTTCTCATTTCCTGGCAGCCAATTACTGCAGTTTAGTCAAAAGCTCCCGGCATCTCAGAGATTCGCACAAGGTGATTTCTATTTGGAGACCAATCTCACTCCAAGCTCCTCGTGGTTTACTCAAAATGCAATTTTCCTTTCAAAAACCTCACCGAAAACCACCAGCTGGTGAATATGAAGGTAAAAGTCAAAACAAAGCAGCGAGTGAAACAAACCACAGTTTAAAATAAGCATCAGATAAAATAAACATCAGTTAAATGTTTACCTTAACCAATTCCAGGCAGTTGTTTACAAACCCATTATCAAACCAATTATCTGTCATCGGTAACAATGTTAAACCAAAGCTCAATTTACTTTTATTAATGATGGTTACTAAAGCACCCGATTCTTGCATTTGTAATCTCAGGGAACCACGTACAGCAAGGTCATGTCCTTACATTTAAACCTAACAAGTCCTCCTTGAGCAAGCGTCTGGAGACCCTTCGGGAAGAAATGTGAAGGGAGGGTGTCTGCCTTAAAAGGCCGGCGTGAGGGAAGAGCAGAGTGAGAACGTCATGAAGAGCGTTTGAAAAATTGGGGCAAAACCGTGGCTGTAGTGAGGTAACAGTGCAAAGTCGGCCCAGGTGAAACGGTGCCTCTTAATAAATGAGCCGTGTATTTACATCTGTAATTCTTGGAAATGAGCCTCGAGCTGAAAGATTTTTCTGCAGCCAGAATACACCGGCTGTTATGTAAGATGCTGCTAATGCACATGCGGCAGTTGGTTGTTTTCATGCTACTCTGCTATTAGTTTGCCAGTGGAATTTTGTGTTTCCTTCAGTGGAGGAACTGGCAATAACAGGGAGTAGACGCTTCAAAGCACAGAGGAAGACTATTTTCCCTCATTCCTGTTCTTAACGGGAATGCCTCTAGAAGGTCAGTGCTGTTTAAAAGGCTTTGCAGTTGTGATAATAACCCCCCTCTGTGTCTCGGTTTCCAACACAGCCAGCTCTGGTGCCCGGGGTGAATCTGCCTCAGTGAGGACGTACTCCTGTTGAGTGGCTGAGGTGAGAACCCTCCGACTTATTAATTAAACAGTCTGGCAGCGTTTCACTCGTGTGGGGTTTCGTGACACAAACATTTCCTCTAAGCTTCAGAGATAGCTTGCACATGTGTCCAAACTCTCCCTCTCTCTCTTTTGAAGTCTTTGTTTTATGTATTTGTTTGTTGCAGTTTGGGATTTTTGAAGCGCTCGGTGTGGTTGGTTGGTGGGGGTTTGAGTTGAATTGAGGCCACAGAAGCAGTGACGTGGCAGTAATGCTGTTTCTCCCCCCCCCCCCCAGGGCGCTGACAGGATTGTGACTAGAGGACCCTCTCGCTCATCCACGGAGAAAGAAGCAATGAATATAACCATTTAACTTTAAATAAATCTTTCAGTCTGACCATTCTGCAATAACAGAAGAAAAGAAATAAGGGGGACATCAAGAATGTATGAATGTATTTTACGACCAGACTGAGAAGGTTGAAATGGATACGCTGTTTTCTCCCTCTGTCTCTCACTGCCTGTCTCAGCTCTTCCTCTCTCAGCGCGAAGGCGTGCGAAAAGGACAACACCGGTGTCGGTTAGAGTCGGTGCCGCTGCGCCGTGTGGGTCTCTCCGTTCGTCATTCCTGTCCACGTAAAGTTAGCAGAGTTGGCAATATCAGGGCTCATTTTCCTACCTACAGAAAAAAACAAACACTTGCTGCCATTTATTGTCTTACAGTTTGAAAACAAGTAAATGTGTCGCCTTACAACTTCTGCTCAACAACAGGTGTTTTTTAAAGAGGGGCCGGGACAGAAAGTAACCTCACCGTAAAGTCTGGAGAGGACCGAGAGGGTGTTAAAACTGAGCGACGACTCAGGGGGGGGTGGAAGGGAATGGCTAGGTGGACATAAACGTGTCATAAACTACACCGGTGTTCTCCTTTGTACTAAAGGGCTGGCTGGTGTCCAGTGTCAGCCATTGTGGCTCTTTGTTGGCTTCTATGGTCCTGTCAGGGGTGACTAAGTATCCTCTATTGGTTGCCGTAGTGTAGTAAAATCCGTCTGAATTCAGACCACCATTTAGCTCCGACCACATCAGAGGGACCCTCCTCACAACTCGTCTATTGGGGCCTTGAAAGCCGATAAGCTGAGTAATCTCTTATGAAGGGAGTCCATTATAGAGATCAAAGGCACAGAGCTGTATGGGACAGTGTGTAGCAAGGCCATGGAAGCATTGTGTTCGTGATCTCATGATGTCAATGGCAGGAAGTCAATTAAGTTACCGCTGGTACCACTTTCTAAAAAAGATGTTAATAGGGTTTTTTTTTTTTTTTTTATAAGGTTTTGCTTTATTTATGTTAAAAGGATACTCCAGCGATATTTGTTTTTTACTTTCAGTGGGGCACCGCTCAGACTGTGGAAACAGTTCAGCAACAGCATTGAGGTTCTGGTAGGAGCCTTTTTAAAGTTTGAAAAAGAACCGATACAATCTCTGCTTCGGTTTGAAATTTACATTTTTAATATAATCTAAAAGTGCGAAACACAAGAAAAGAGCAAATGCAATCGGGGCACCTAGTGGTCGGCGTGCTAACTTAGCATTTCGGGGCAATAGCAAGTTTTTATGTAGCCTACAGATATCTGGGCCGAGACTGTTTCTCTGCATGCAGGCAAACCTGCACAAATGTGATTAACAATGTAACTCTGAATGCAAGTTGAAACCAGAAAGCTTCTTTGTAGCAAAAATCTGGTCTTTACTTACTTACATACAAACATCTGCTTGTAGAGCCTGGTGTAGAATCTGCAATTTCAGACCTAGAACTACAGTAGAGCCTCTGCTAGTGGCCGCGTGTCAGAATATAGTCATCTAATAAACATTAGCATCTCCTCTCAACAGAGCTGTAACGTTTGATAGCTACACATTCCTCTGATTGGTGGATGTAGACAGGGCAAATAAAATAGTTCCTACATGAAACTGATCAATTTCCACTATATTCAAGAGAAGCCACACATATCAAAACTGAGCAGCTCACACCTAAACAGTCTGGACAGCACTACAGGCCGGTGGAAAGCTTGATTTTTAGGCGAACTGTTCCTCTAACCAAATATAATCTTTCTAGTGACTGTAAGACTGAATTAAAAAAGGAAAGGAGGGTTATTCTAGAGGCTAATATGCACCAGGAAACTCTATTTTTCAGGAACTTGCACCAAAAAGTTCACCTTTCACTTAATAATTTAGTATCTCATTAGTGTCCTGTACATTTTTATGAGTATTAATGTTTCACATGGAAATAATGCCATTTATTAAAACTTCTAAGCCATTTCAAAACTATGTCTATCTAGAAAGTGGTACCTAAGTTTAGAATATAAAGCCAGACGCCAACGCAAAATCCTCAGTCAGCGTCCACGGTGTCATTATGAGGTTTGTGACTTGTAATCATCAGCTCAGGGTCTCGGGTAATCCTGATGATGGCAGAGGCAACAGAGAGACAAAACAGCAACTCAGTGGGGGGGTGAAGAAGGAAGGAAAAAAAAAAAGGAGGATGGACAGAAGCCGGTCATTTTATTGCACACAGAAGCCATAACAGAAATTTAGAGC
>VUQR01023830.1:46276-65103 GCA_015108515.1 Hemichromis elongatus | reverse complement strand
TCCCCCCCCCCCCCCCCTCCCTTCCCCCCCCCCCCCCCCCTCACTCTCTTTGCTCACAGACTCTCTTTCTCAGACGCACACACACACACACACGCAACGCACGCACACACACAGAGGCACATGCTGTGCCTCACTGGATCAGAGCCTCTGACTACAGTATGCCTTCAGAAGAGCTCCTTTATCTTGCATTCATTAGACCACAACTCCAAGGCGACGTTGCTTTTTGCCGGGGTCCAGACTTGTCCTGGAATTTTACCCATCTGGGATTCGTTATTATACGACGGTGCTTTTTAATTAGCATAATTTTTGCTGCGGCAGTCCAAGGCTACATCTCACTCCCTGCCACCCAAGCCATCTGATCTGAGGAGAATCACCTGCTCTCCTTCAGAGACGGACACACGCAGCCGTCACGTTAACCAGCCGTTCTCCGTCAGAGGCAGTACAGCGGATCTGGACAAGGTAACAGGAGAAGATAAAGGGGGGAACGAAGGAGCAGCGGTGAGGGGAATGCAGCAGTAGTCGCTACTGCATGAGACTGAGCAGGTGGAGCGTGAGGGAAGGATCGTACGTTCAAACGAAACAGAAACGCTCAGCTGCATTCTGGTAGATCTCCACGCCAGACATTGCCGTTCGCTGGATTTGCTGCGCCTGTGAGAGGCTGAATGAGGAGCCGCTGAGAAATTATTTATTTATTTTCTGGATTTTCTCCTTTACCGCGCTGCTGCTGCCGCTGCTGCAGATACTGCTCCCTGTCTCTCGCTCTCGCTCTCTCTCTCTCGTCTCCCCCCCCCCCACTCCCAATCTCCGTTCTCTACCCATTCCCTGGCTAAAGGGGAACAAAAGCACTGGTTCCTGCATCACCCTTCATCGCTGCATCTCCACCTATTTTTATCTACTCGTTATTTTTGCTTAATGAAATGATCCAGTTTCTCGCGGGAGCGTGTTATGTCTTCTACTGCGGTGGAGGGGCACTCTTCTTCTTAGTGGGCAGGCTCAGCTGCCCCCAAGCTCTACCTGTGGGCGATGGAGACTCTTATCAGAATTCCTATCACATCAATCTCTTTCGTGCCACTTCTCATGCCTAAATATCATGGTTGAGCAACATGCCTGTTTGAAAAATCAAGGCTGGATTGGTCTCCTTTTCTTTATTTGGACGTTTATCTTCTCCGCATTTAGGATGCACCTGGCTCACTTTGGGAAGAATGTGCGTTCAGGATGGTTTTTAGGAAGATTATAAATCTAGCTTTTCTGTGCACTGGATGTCTCGGCATGGCACAATGTTAAGTGAGAACAGACAGGTTAGTTGCTCTACGGTTTCTTTCTCAAGCACAACTGGATTTTGACTGCCCGTTTTTATATCCGTTTTTGATATTTTTCATAACATCCAGAGGATATTTTTTTCCCCCGAATCTAGAACTCTCGAACCAGTCCAAGGGAGTATAAAAGAAATGGGCCCAGATTGTTAGTGAGATGCCCTGTTGTCTTCAAGTTGGACTGTCAGAGGCCAAAGCTTGGCCAAGTTTCCTGTCCTGGGCCCATGTGGATCTAATATACATGGGTAGACTCTTTGCAGCCACCTCTGTGCTTGGACAGCGGAGCAGCTGGTCTCAGTTTAGCCTAGGCATGGGCCTAAGTTATTGCTCGAGACTTGCCTTTTGGTTCACCTTGCTCACTATACTCCCCATCCAGACTGGAACAGCACGCGTGTCCTCGAGTCTCAGTACCACACACCATGTCCACCACTTCCATAATAAGCATGGTACTGTTCCCATTGCCATCAACAGGATGCCTTTTCTTACCAGAGGGGGCCATGGTAAGGCATTTCCCTTTGAGATTTACACTTTGCTGCATCACCGAGGCATCGCTTTGCTCAGATAGAATAGAGTGCCGTGGGATTAATAAGAGCTAGATATCAGACAGTATTGGCAGTACTGTAGATTTTAGGGGTAGAAAGGCTGCTGCTGTTCTTGCTCTTTTGATTTTATTATCCTTGGTGGCTTGTTTGTGGCATACGGCGGCTCTTTCAGCAGCTACAGATGAGCTGCGAGCTTCTGTGCGTCATTAACTATCTTTATCTGTCCGTCGGTATCAATAGTGTTTGCCCTCTCCCCATGCTGCTGTTCGAAATGCGACTGCATCTGTGGATCTCTGTTTGTTTCATTGCAAATAGAGATGAACAGCACGATGAATCATCGTTGCAAATCTCCTTATCTTTCTCTGTGATGTTCCTGCTTGTTTTTGAGTGGCACAATGCACTCGTTGTTATGATTTTTCCCTTGTGGCAAAGGTGATTGATGCAGTGTGTTGTAATTAGTACGATGTCGTGGCACGGAAGCTCTACAGTGATTACACTGTACAAGTGCAAGTCGAGTGGGGATTGCTTCAAATTTATGAAAATTATCTGGATTTCGTCTAAAAATCTGTCTTGATCATTTTCTGTTCTGTTTCTTCAGTAGAACTGGGGCTTAGTGGATGGGCTGTAAAGTATTGATCTATCCTCAACAATCCTCATCAAATTGGCTACACTCCTTAAATCGGGTCCTTCAAAGCGCTGACACCAGAGTCGTTGCTCCCTTTTATATCTTACTTTGAAATTTCAGTCCTAGGACTTGCTTTTATGTCCTATAAAAAGAGACCCGATGGATTTGCAGTGTCTTTTTCACGGCAGCAGTTTTGTCGCTTGCAAAAGGGCTAAAAATGTGATGAATTACATCTGTGCTATTATAGCCATATCATTCCTGACCAGGCTTTTACAAGGACAGCACAGCCTGTGATCAAACAAGCTTATAAAAAAAAAAAACACTTCTAAGAAGTCGCTGATAAATTTTCAATTACCTCTATTATAGATTTTGTACTGTGGGTTATTATGAAGGATGTGCTTCAGAGCAAGAAATTCAATTTAGTGCAACATAAATGATGCAGACAGCACTTGTGATTTACAAGTCACGTCTGCAATACCGTAACGCAATATGTGGACGGCATATCTGGATTTTGGGGAGCCTTTATAGGTGTAATGTTTACGGTAGTAAGTCGTGTAACAGCTATCAGAGTCCTAACCCTTTAAAAAGGCATCATAAATATGGCCTTCATTTTATTGTAACACTTAAACCATAGTTTTTTGGGGTTTTTTGTTGGGTTTTTTTGCTTGCTTTGATAATAGCATAAATGTCTGTGTGTGTGTGTGTGAGCGTGTGCGTGTGCACGATCATGTGTGTCAAGGCTGGCCAAAGACTTCTGGATGCCCCTGGGCGATTTTCTATTTATGGGCCACCTACCCTGCTGCAAAGCCTTACATTTGTCATCCCAAACACATTATTGGATTTATTGTTACATTAAAGTGGCTAATGTTCATAGCATGATCATACACACAGTATTTCTATGACCAGTGCATGAAATACCAAGCAAAATTGGAAAGCATTAATCACTGAATTAGAACCGAGGTTATAAAGGTTTTTGTTCCTTTTGCTTTACTCGATGAACAGATAATTGTTTTCTAGCAGTATGTTAGATGGAGTGGCATTCATATTGTTCCTTTCTCATCCTATTGACCAAAGCCACAGATGCTCCGAACCACAAGAATAACTGTGGTTTTAGAGGCGTTTTTACCAGAAACGGCAAAAAATGATTCTTGATTCTCAAGTTGGAAAAATACCTGATGATTTCCTCCGTTTCACGTAAGCTTTATCAGAAAAACAACAAATTGAGAAAATGACTGGAGGATTAAGCTGATGGTAGTTTGTTCTGGCCTGTACATGTTTCACGTTAAACTCGACGCACCTTTAAATCCCTCTACAAAAATCAGAAATCCTTCTTCCTCCAAGTACAAGACACTGCTCATTGCTCAGCTGCTCTTTCAGAGTTGTGTTTTTTGCCGTTGTCCTTCACCTTCCCTTCATGTAACATGAAGCATTGAAACTCAAAATGCATTTACAGCAATATAATAAATGCAGGTTTTTCATTCATTTCTGAGCCTCGTCTAAAAGCCTGAATAGCTCCGTCACACCTACTGTATCAACATCTCACAAAGACCTGCAGCATGTTCTCAGCATGGTTTGGTTTATGCAGTGTAGCAGCGCTATCTGGTTCCTTATAAATAAGAGGTTTTCACTTGCTAAACAAAATATCTTACATGAGTTCATTAGCTATTGAACAGGGCCTTTTTAAGAATGTTAACACCATGTTAACTGAAGCCTTTCTTATACCAGGGGAAGCCAAGTTCCAACTTGAAGCATGTTATGTAACTTGCTTGCTTCCATTTCTCCATGGTTCATATTCCATGACTGCAGGGCCATTAAAACTCAAGGGATTTTGTGCAACCACTCTCTACTAGTTTTGGGCATGCTCCTTGAATGCAGCGTTGTTTTAAATCAGGATCTATGCTGAACTCATCACCTAACCACTAGACCGCAAGGGAGCTAGCCGTGACCCCAGTGCCAAAGACCTTGTATGCTCTCAACAAGCATGCAAGAAAGATTGCACCAGCTGACCCCCCTTTATACTCACGACACACCCGCATGTTCAACACACTCAGTAAAAATATGCTGCACTTAGTTCTCCAGGGCCCCCATGTTAGTGCAAGAACTGTCTGGCTGAGGCAAGGCAAAGGGGAGCTAATGCTTGCAGAGAGACGTCTCAAGTGGAGGAAATGGTTTAGCGAGCTTCTTTCAGTGATGATACCTTTGGGCACAATCCAAAATTTAAAGATTGAATAAAACTGCTTAGATCGATGGGTTAGTGCACCACGGTGTTTTTTTCTTTCTTTGCTTTGAGAGCTGCAGAAAGGGAAAACAAAGGGGCGTCCAAAGGTCCGCTGAAAGGGGCTCGGTTGTCTCCAGGTCACATATTACATTACCCTCAAGGACCGTAGCGAGGCAGGCCCGAGTACACATGCATAATCATACACTTACAAACACACACGACAAATACGAACAAGTTTAAGCAACAGAGGTTGTGTCAACCAGCGGATGTATACGTGTTCAGATTTTGCTTGTTTAATTTTGCAAATGACCATACAGCCATCACCTCCATTGCCATTCCACTTATTTTGATTGAACGGGCCATTTTGGTGGTGGACCCGGCAAAGGATGGGGCGTAAAAGCAGAAACGAGAGACCTGCTCTAGATCTGCAGCAAAGCAGAACAGGAGGTTGAAAAAGTGTCTCGAGAGGAAAAAAAAAAAGAGACACAAAAGAAGTGGGAGTGCTGCATTCTCAAAAAAATAGCCAGTAACCAAACATCATGGCACACATGCTGTAGATTGCATTTATGCTGCCTAACAGGTACACGTTTTTAGCAATCCATTAAGCAGCCCGGCCTCCTGCATTAGTAAGATGTAGGCCTATATGGGGGCTGGTAAGAAAGGCAGCATTGTCTTGTAATCCTGCCTATGTGCAACATTACAGTGAACATTAGCAAGGCTCCTCTAGAGGTGCAGTGAAGTTAATACGCTTGCCATACATTTATGGCAGTCGATAAAAAGAAGAAGGGTCACATTCACAGAGAGTGGTGTTTTTTTTTTTAGTACATCACAGAGCGCATTACAGGTTGGCTTGCTGTACCATTATATTGCATCAGAAACTTCTGCTTGCATGACAGACATGACAGTTTCGATATGAAGATATCAGCGTTTGGATGAAATCCTTTAATGTAATGCAGGATGGTTCCAGTTTATCATTGCTCTAGTATCAAGCCATGAAGTTTAAATACCACCTAACCGCTATACCACAGATGTATAACATTTCAGCTTCTATAAAATTTACTCCAAATATGAAGCAAGAGGAGAAGAAAAAACACTCCAGAGGCGCTCCATGTGAAAGAGTTTAAAATGCAAAATGAATGAATGTAGCTGCTGACTAAAGGTTTCTAGGAAATCCAGTTTTTCAAGGTCTTGTAATGGTTCAAATCCTCAACAATGTAAAGCCCTGTTATAATATGCTTTGCTAAAGGTGCACAGTTGTGTCATGCATGTTCCTTTTTTTCCCCATAGGCCACATAACAGGTAGATTACAGGTGCTCATTAGAGCGCTGCACTGTGCATTCCAGGATCTCAAAATCACACGTGTCTTTAGATACGATAATATCAGAGTTGTAATGGTGACACCTGTTCTTACTGTGATTGCAGCAAGTAAGATTTTACACTACAGCTGACATCCTTTAGCAGCTACTTTGGCAGACATGCAGCGGAGGAGCAACAGCTGTATGGGTTTACAGCCTGATAGAGCAAACTCCCGTTGTTTTGCTTTGCAGGCGCATTATTGATAAATCATTAAAAGCCCACTCTGTGTTTTGCCAGTTGAATGCTTTTAATCTGAAGCAGCAGTGAGAGGAAATGTTCAGTTTGCATTAGCAGTAGCATGCATGTGCCACCATTTTAACCCAGCTGAGAGCATAGCATTACACTGTCGAGCACATCGCGGACAGTTAAGAATAGGATCAAAGTTGGCGCCTTTTTGCATTCCGCACATTCTTCTCTGGTGCCAGAACCTGCTGTTTGTATTACCCACGATGCAACTTTATGATTCACTCCGACGCATGTGCAGAGCAGATAATAAACATTAAAGCATAGGCAAGGCCGCAGAGGTCTAATAAGCAGGCTACATGTCCTCACTACCAGATTTTTATTCATTCCCGAACTTGTAGTCTTCAGTTCTAACCGACATTTATCAGATTTAATGCAGCTCCCTCTGGAGCCACTCAAGCCTTTATGCAACTCCCCAAGACCAGCAAACACGCTTTGATGTGTAAAAGTGATGAGGTCTCCCTTTAATATAGCTCTGATGTGGCCTGAAGCGAGAAAAGTGAACTGTAACTATTAGGCTCATCTCAGTGAGATAAAATAATGCTGCTTTACTTGCGTCATCATTCCCTCTGAGTTCTTTGACAATTTGAATCCACGGTGGGAATAGGGCACTCCACCAGTAGCAATCAGAGCTACTTTATACTGCATAAATTAAAGCAGAAGCACACTGAATGGCTTCTTCTTCGTCTTCTTCCCTCTGCTGCTCCCTTTGCTGCCTCCATCTCACCCTCATCGCTTCTGCCGCACCAACTCTCTCCTTCACTACATCCCTGAACCGGTCTCTTTGGTCTCTCTCTTTCCCTCCTCCCTGGCAGTTCCATCTTCAGCATCCTTTGTCTACATTTTCTTCTCTGGCGTCGCTGCCAAACCCCTCCTCCTCCTCCTATGTCTTCAGCAAACACTAACACGGTTTCCACCGGCACCCTGCTGGCAGCAGCAGCAACGGCGGCGGTTGTTGTTATCCCAGTCCTCAACTGATCTGGTATGGAAATCTCATTCTTCAAGAAGCATATTTGATTTAGCAGAGGTTTTACACTACATGTTCCTCCTGATGCAACTCTCCCCGTTTACTGGGGAGAAGCACTGGGCGTAGACTGGCTCGTGGCCCTCCCCCCCCCGTGGCAGAGTTAAGCACACCGAGCAGCTATTGCTAGAAAATATAAACCGTAAGTGTTTAAAATACACCTGCCTCACGATCAAGCCATCACAGGTAACTTTAATATCGCTTTTTTTCAACAATGACAGCCGACGGGGCCGAGTGTGAGAAGGCCGGGGGTCATTATCACTGACATGGTCATAAAAGCTATTGTGGCGCATTGATGGGAGATGTCTTGCACTTGAGTCACTGTCAAAACAGCTTCAGCGGGACACACATCACCTGAGATCTGAGCGGGGCGAAACCTTAACGCTGGTTTAGAAGACGGGGTTTGTTGGAGGGGCTCTGAGCCGCAGACATTCAATTTAGGAAGTGACAGCGTGGATACATCTCGCTGATAGGAGCAGAAACTGCAATTCAGGCATAATACAGCTGAAGGCTGCGTGCGCCAGCTGAATGTGCGCTTATTTAAGATTCATAACGTTTTTCGGTCTGGCTTTTGGTTGATCACATTTAATTGATTTGATTGATTTGATTTCCAGAGTCTGTGTTTACTGTGCTAAGCATATGATGCCACTTTCTAACGTGAACGCCATATTTTTACTTGGGAGCCATATGTCCTCTCTGTCAGGCTGTAGGCTGCACTATTCATTTTCATCGTTTCAGTGAGCCGTATTTAATAGAGCGTGGAAGAAGTGTGCCTCAGATGCCATAAGTCAAAAGATAAATTCGAACTTGATATTTCTCCATAACCCTCTATTTTGGCATAACTGCTCACAGATGAGAGATTTATGTGAGTTTATTTTCTTAATTGAACAGCTTTGTTTTCCCAGTAAAGTGCCCTTGTTGCCCTTCACAAACTGTCTGTCTGATGCCTCCACAGCATATTGTACTGTATACTGTACTACACTTGGACATCTTTGCCCTGCTGGAGGCTGGCAGGCCAATTCAGAGCTGTTAATTGACATTATACAGCCTTAGGTGCACTTAGATATGAAAGTCCTGATCGTAATCACCAGAAGTGATTTAAATGGCAATGAGAGGATGAGTAATTTACAGCTTATTCCACTGCTTTGTGTCAGTAATGTTGCTGATATTAGTTGCTTTTTGTATGATTCATTATGACAGCGAATATTCGCTCCCTCTGGCCACGGGGATTCTTTACGACAGCGAGCTCAGGAGGCGTTTTCAAACCTTTTCACATCTTAACCGATGCATGTGATAAAAAATTATCGCCAGCATCTCGGAGTATTTTGCGAGTCCTGTGAGCATGTTGCCTCGTCTCTCGTGTATTCGGCTGGCTGGGAGCTCGAATGAAAAGAACAGGATGCTTGAGTGGGTAGCATGCATGTTGGCACAAACAAGCAATCCATACTGTTACATTTGTTGTGTAAAGAGCCATTAAGACACGACAATCACTCACAGTTTCGTTATAGAAATTCAGGTGCTACATTTACGTAATTACTATGTATTTAAAAAAAAAAAAAGCTAATTATTCATATGACATCATGATATGTTTTAAACTGAGAGACGTTTTTAAAGGTGCAGTGTATAGCATGTGTAACTCTACATGAGGTGGCTGCTGTTTCATTAGCCAGCTCTCTTTATGGTCTTTTCCTAAAGTTGGTTCAGCCGTCATATAGTGAATTTTCGGGGTGTTTGAGAAAAAAAAAAGGTTACAGCCACTGCCAACAGAGTCATTTTGACCCCCATAGAAATCAGTGGAAAAACGCTACGCTACACATTAGCGCCATGCTTGGTTTCCTGGCAACACGTACGTTTTGATAGAAGGGCTAAATATGACTGATATATAAATATTTAGGAGACTATAGTCAGATAAAAGATGATTAATTACTGCAGCATTGAACAGATCAGGGCCTAAATTAAAAAGAATGGATGAGCTGAGCATCCAGAGGGTGGAGAATTAATCTGAGCAAGTAAAGAGCGAAACCCAGAGGAGAGCGGTCAAAATAGGGTTTTAAGCCTGAGAAGTAAAGCTGAGCAGGACTGCAGACTAAGGAGCAGCATGTGATGAAATAGACAAAATCATTTATAAAACTAGTAACATCCCAAAACCCTAAATAGAGCAACTGGTGATCAGGTTCATTCATAGATCTCGCTGAAGCATAGAAATCGTCATGTAACCAACATGCATGTGATCTGCGAGAGAAACTGCGTAATTCAGGCTTGCTGCAGGAACCAGATCTTCAGTCCCGAGTCTCGCTTGATGCTGGCTGGGAGGGAACGTGTCATGCACAGTGTGCTAGGCTAGAAACAAACCCTGGCCAGCTGCCTTTCATGTTAATCCTGCTGTCTAGTGGTCGCTTGCCAGGGCCGTCGCCATCGGTGTGTTTACTGTTTCATTCATTGACTTCCTGCCCTTCAACATGACTGACAAGAGGTCAGAATCATAGACGGTATACAAGCTCTGGGCAGCACTAAATCTTCTTGCTCTCGTGATGGACTGAGGGCAGACTGGATGCTTCATTGACTCACTATCTCATCTTGGGGTACAAAATCGTGTTACGTAAAGGCATGGGCTGGCAGTGGCTGGGTAGCATGTAACTTTGGTACATATCAGTCAATCTGTACATTTGACATGAAGTCATGGCTATTAATTCACTGTACCAATTAATTATTTATTAGGATTATGATTAATTTATTTTCTTAATGTTTAAAGCCGGTTTTTAGGTCACTATCTCACATATTTTATCTTTAATATCCCTGAATTTGATTTGCACAGTGAATATGCTCCATCGCTTTATTATTATTCACATATAGTAGACAGGAGGGGCATTGCAGTGCCTGTGTAAAATATAGTTAATTGCCACCGTTGCAAACTAATAATGATGTGATATACAGTGAACACTTTGCAGTTGAGAATCTCCAAGGGCGCCTTGTTATTAAAGCACAGATGCAATGTACAGCCACAAGACAAGAGCAGAGAAGTCCCATGAGGTAGTCGTCAGAGAGCGAGCGAGCGAGCGAGCGGCCAGGGAGCCGTTTCAAAGCAACAAATTGTGATGTTTACAGTAATAATTCTGATTTTATGTGCGCTCTCGTTGATGGAGCTCAGCCCCAGAAAAGAAGAGATAAGAGGTGACCGAACGGGAAGGCAGGAAGGTGTATTGAAATGCTTTAATGTTATGATTAATTCAGGAGTTACTGCTATCTATAGACAGCTGTTTCTGTGCAGGTGTATTAATATTCTATATTTTTTTTGATGCACACACGAGGAGCGCCTTTGTTCACCTTTCTGCTCTGTCTGTTTCTGTCCGTGTGATCGCAACAGCAAACTAAATGTTTGTGTTCACAAACCATTTGTAGTGAGATGTTTCCTTGACGGGGGGGAAATCA
Source organism: Hemichromis elongatus (assembly GCA_015108515.1). NCBI lineage: Eukaryota > Metazoa > Chordata > Actinopteri > Cichliformes > Cichlidae > Hemichromis > Hemichromis elongatus. The sequence goes on along the minus strand of VUQR01023830.1, from coordinate 54,353 downwards.
GTTCTGAGATTAGAGCCTGAGACTTTTTGTTGTTTTTGTTTACCTCATCATGTGTGCTGCCCACAAAGAAAGCCCTTCTTCCAGCAGACGTAATTGAAACTTCCTAATTTCCGAAATACACTTCCATAGGTCCATAATTAATATGCAGTCACCCAATATCAAGTGTTGTACTTCAAGACCATTTGGTTAATGAGCTTTAGCTTAGTTATTCGGAAATTTGTTCACACTTAATTGAGTACAGTAAAGACGGGATTGGATTTTCGGTCTGCTGTATTTTAGCCTCGACGAATCCATTAAAATATACAAAATCGCTCCTGATACCAATCTGCACTAATGATAAAAATTAATACACGGTTTCGTGCGTGGGCATTAGCTGAATCGAGAGGGTGTCTACCACTACTCTTTGTTCCAACTCCCTATCACTTTGTTATTATCCATCCACTGCGGCTTAGCGAGTAAACACTGGCTGTTAAAAGCCCCATAGCCTTGGAAGATATCCACTTGACTAATTCAGTCTGCTGGAGTCAGTTAGTAGCTGCGTCTGAACTTTCCCTCAGCACATCTGTCAGTGTTGTTCACCGTCACGTTCATTAATATCTGTTTAGGTTTTGCTGCACCCAGTATGGAAAGAATGAATAATGACCGTGAACGATACACGGCAGCTCTGCAGTGTACATTGGCCCACATGTGAACATGTCATATTTTGGCTGAGTATATAATAATAGGCAGATATAATTTTCTAACTTCTCAACACGGTTGCAGTGAAAGGCTAAGAGTTAAATTGCTGTTTTCACGTGAGATGACTTGTCTGGTAATTAAGCGTGACTTTGTCACATTTGAATAGAATGAAAATGTCATCGATTGCTTTGCTAAAATACAAATTTTTTTTTCATGAATCTACTTTTTTGTTGTTGTTGTTATTTAGCTATAACCAGACTCCCCCACATTTTTCTGATGACATTTGGTGAAATTTGTACTCACTACACTATTAGATGTGATGCAGCGATCTACCAAAGGCGGTATTTAGACTTCTAAAACTGGGAACAACAAGTTCATTAGGTTTAAGCCTCCTGGGTATACTTTTAAAGAGGTGTCCCGACTTATGCTGCACAGTGAAGTTTGAAAAGAGGCCTGATATGAAATGGGGTCCCTGAACATGTGGACTGACCATGCCGTGGCTTGGCTGCTCTTTGTTTGCTTTCACAAGAGTAAACAGAGCTAGGATTCATGAAGGCTTGTATGATATAATCAACTGCAGCATTATGGCCCTCCAACAAATACCAGCAGTGTTTGATTTTGGTTGAGTATGTGGTGAAGTGCTAGTTTGGAACTCCTTATAGGCAAATAGACTGTCTACACAAGGACCGTACTATATGTTGTAGGGCTGATAGAATTTTTTACTATAAGCCCCCATTATGCTGTGTTGTTTTCATAACACAGGCGTAGCATCATCCGATGGGGCAGTTGGGACAATGAGGCCCCGAGGGGGGCTAATGTAATATATGCTAATATTTTTAATTCACAGTTTTATCTTTTGGACCAAAGCTTGTTTATGCCGTATACATTTTCTTTATTAATTGAATGTTAGATCTGCAAATATTTACTCTCCACTGATTAAAACACAAACCTTTTCTAAAAACATTTTTATGGCACAGAGGCATGCTGGGAAATATTTGACTGTTTTTTATTTGTTTGTTTTTTCTGGCTTTTGTCTCAGTCATTTGTGGTTGATGCTTGCAAGCCTGTTTACGTCACCTGTGCGCTGTTGCAAGTTATGTTTAGCAGGACAAATTTTAAGTACAGTTCAGAAGAGGAAGGAGAGAACAGGATGAGTAAACCTCCAGGACTCTGGATTCAAGCAGTGTTGTCAGTGAGTTTATTGAGCGCAAGGTCCTAAAGATGAAGTTGGTTTGGTGAGTAGTTTGTGTTTTTATAGAGCACTGACACATTGTTCCCGTCTATTGGTTGGAAATGTGCAAATAATACTGTAATATATGTGCACGATGAAGCTAGAAGCTGGACCATAGGAAACGACTGTGAATGAGGAATCCTGTAAATAAGTCTGTGAGGATCTGTGGTTAATGGGTTTCTCTCGTTGCTTCCATGCTTACACACGTTACAGATGTCCTTATATAACGTTAGCAAGGCAGAATCTGTTTTGGGCTTATGGAAGATGGTGCAAGTTTAAAGCGTGAGCTTAAATAAATGTGTCTGTTCCTTTGATGGCTTTTATCTGGAATTATCTTGTTGGTATTAGTATTATTGTCTAAGGAGCTTAGAAAGAAAAGCGTCTGGACTTCTTTAAGTTTCCATGAAGACGTTTCATCCAAGAAGCCTCTTCAGTTCTAAGAGCAACTGGTGGAGATGCCCAGATTTTAAGCCCTATGGGAGTGTCCCCAAGAGGGTCACGGACCCCCTATTGATCCTCTACCTATTCACACGAGCCAAGGTGTGAAAACGGGTGTGGGTCACAATCAGCCAAGGTTTTGGGTGAACCCACTGTGAAACCTAGCCCCACCCTATCATGGGATTTAATGCCCACTCACATCCTAGGCCATTTGACCTCACTAAATTGTGTGGTTAGGTAGAGGATCAATAGGGGGTCCCTGACCCTCTTGGGGACACTCCCATAGGGCTTAAAATCTGGGCATCTCCACCAGTTGTTCTTAGAACTGAAGAAGCTTCTCGAATGAAACGTCTTCATTGAAACTTAAAGAAGTCCAGACGCTTTTCTTTCCAAGCTCCTTAGACTGCAATAACCTGGATGACTGAGAACCTTCACACACCCATTAGTATTATTGCTTCAATACTATGTACTTTTTTTTTTTTTACACAAATGCACATTGTGTGTGTGTGTCTGTGTACGGGTATCAACATCTTCGTGGGGACCAAAAATTGGAAGTTTACTATTCTCGTGGGGACCGACAGCCCTTGTGGGGACCAAAATCCCGTCCCCACGAGTTTGAAGGCATTTTTGAGACTCCAAATGTTGTTTTAGTGTCAGGGTTACTATTAGGTGATGGTTAGGTTAAGGGTCAGGGTTAGGCATTCATTTTTAATGGTTAGGGTTAGAGTAAGGGGCCAGGGAAAGCATTATGTCAATGAGATGTCCCCACAAGATATGAATACCCAACGTGTGTGTGTGTGTGAGAGAGAGAGAGAGCGAGAGAGAGGCAAACAGAAAGAGAGAGAGAGTGTGAGATCCTGCTTTGGATGCTGGCAGTAGGGACCTAAATAAAACTGTATCTGCCCCGGGGCCCATCACAGAGTTGTTACGGCTATGATGCGTAACCTACATTTTGTTTAAGACACCGGCATAGCGCGCAAGTGGTTTGAAAATGAATCTAGAAACCCATTACACATCACTGTGAAAAGTAACAAAGTCCTCATGCAAGAAAAGTAATCTAAGAAGAAGAATCTACAAGGACACACAAACCTTTTCAGTCTTCTCAAAAGTAATTTGGGAAGAGGAGACTAAGAGGCCAGCTGTGAATAACATTAACTGAAAGGAAGAAGCCAATAAAACGGCGCTTTGATGTGACTAATGTCACTGACTCATATTCGACTGCAAATCCCTGACATTAATTAAGATTACCTCAGTAAGAAATAATTTTGTTTTAAAATAATTGCTGTCAGAGAACCTGCCCTTTTAATTTAAATTCAAAGCCAGCACAGGATGTTTTTCAGCATTTGGATTAGGCGTTTAATGTTAAGAAGGCATCCAACCAGCAGCTTGATCCTGTCAATAGGAAACCTTTATGGTGAGTGCCCATTACGCTGACGAGTGGAGTCTTTGTAGCAGGTTGACATTGAGGCTACAATTTTGTCTCAAGTGTTTCTCTGAGCTTCTATACTTAAATCTTTGAGAGATTCAGCCATTGAAAACTACCAGTCGTGAAAACGGCTCTCAGGTTTCAGTTGCTGAAACGATCCAACACGAGTTTGTGTTGTACTAACCTGAAGTAATCCTCGTTTCTGCTACGGCCATGTATTACAGTGACTGCACTATCACCTGCCTTTGCTGCGTAGCTTTGTAACCTGCGGACAGCCGTTGGTCCACACTTAGATTTGAGCTCTGAAAAGCCGTGTGGATTGTATTACATGGCTGAAAGTACACAAGTAAAAGAATCCAGCAAATTAATGTTGAAATGCTATTATTCAGTTTCTGGTTTGTTTGTTTTTTTAGAATTTGGGAATATGTGAAAGGTGTCACAAGAGGCGTCTTATTTACAGGCTGATCAGCATATGGATTCTGCAAGACTTGCGAATAGCAAATCAACACAAATGTTGTTTATCTCGGGGAGACAGAAATCTTGCTGAGCACAGAGGAAAGACTTGCACAGTAAAGGATCAAGCAGATATATTTCTTTCTCATGCACCTGTTAGATACTGCACTGGCTGCTCTTTTCTATTACCAGCAAGGATGAACTCAACTGTGATTATTAAACGGTTAGCTAAATGATTAAAAAAAAAAATAAACGAATTGAAACTGTCCAGAATATCATCCATATCGCTCAAAAACCAAGAAGGTACAGGGACAAAAGATGCCGTTAATTTCTGGATTTCCATGGTGCAAGATAAGTTTGCATCTGTGAAAGTAAAGCTTTATCAAACTGAGTAGTTCAGGTGATTTAATGGAGATTCATGAGTGGGTTTCTTTAATAAATCTCCCATCTTTGGTTGAAGTTTTTCTCTGCCTATGGCATGATTTTGAAAAATGAAAGGTAGTGTGCGTGCAAGGAAAGAGAAACGTGGATTCTCATCTCGTTATAATAAGAATTGGTACTGCCAGAAAAAATAAAACTAGCAAATGTTAAATAGTTAAAAGAACCAAGGCTAAGTTAAAAGAACCAAGGCTAAGCGAAGACACCTGATAAGGCCGAACTAATCATTTGAAAAATGCTGCCTGTTTTCAAAAGCATCCCTGGCTACTTTCTGTCCTCTCATCTTTTGCTTGTCGCCTCTGTTCCCAGCTGGCACCACGTATATCTTCGGGAAAGGCGGGGCTCTCATCACGTTCACCTGGGCCCCCAACGAGCGCCCGAGCACCCGAGCCGACCGCTTAGCCGTGGGCTTCAGCACTCAGCAGAAGGATGCCATCTTGGTGCGAGTGGAGAGCACCCATGGGCTCGGAGACTATCTTCAGCTGCACATAGTAAGAACGTGAATCTGTGTGGCTTTAAGTCACAAAAAGGGACGACTGGTATGGTATCACACTGCTATGATGGATAAAAAAAAAACACTTAAAGGAGATTAGAATTTAAATATTTCACACATATGACCTGCGGCTGTGCTCTGAACACTGCTCATTCTTTTTCTATATTGTGTTTTTTTTTTAAAAAGTGGAGTTACTTAGACAGTAAATGTAAGAATGATCACCCAGGGAGATACTTTTGCTATTCATTTTATTTCCTTCTACGAGTGAGTCGTCTCATACCACCTGCATCCTGTATTCATGAGCTTAAAATCGTGTTGTGATTATACGAGAGCAGACTTTCCCTGGAGAATAAATTATGCTTAATAGCATTTATGGTCATTCACATTGTGCTATTTAATGTCATACATGTAAATATAGTTAAAAAGAAGCATTGTGATTGGTTTAGGAGGCAAAAGGGACAACATACTTTACATGTCATGGAAATCTGGTCTGTGTGAGGTGTGCAGCCAATCAGAACTGTTCCGGTTGGTCTACTCTGTTTGCAAACTAGGGCTTCGCCCAAATGCAACAGGGACTATATGAATGCCCGAACAACATGTAAACACATAGTCAGAAATAAATGAAACCACAAAATCAACGTCACTGTTTTGTTTCTCAGCTCTCTGCAGCTTACCAGTTTAAATCGGTTTGCCAAGTTTACAGTAATTGAATGAGATCCTTGACCTTGAATCTGAATATAACTTTTGTAAAGTAATTCAAAAGTTTAAAAAAAAAGCTGCTGTCTTTCCTCTAAGGTGGCTCTTTAAGTGTTACCCCTTTATCATCCGGGCCAGGTCTGCATGTTGAGAGGGAGGCAGAGAAAGAGACGCCAATGATAATGATCACGTCACATGACCTTTGTGCAAAAGGATGCACGACATTCGGATGTCTGTTGGCACTCTGCATATCCACAGTGCGTTTTTTGGAGGGCGTAGATTAGAGCAACTATGATGTCATCGTGTGCTTCAGAGTGGCTGCAGCTACTCCTCAAATGCTCACAAGCTTCTGACAACAAGGCCGCCGTGTATCTCACAGGTTCTTAAAGGGAAACGCTTCCCTCACGAGTTGCCACAGAGCGTGTTATTCTGTCGATCAACTCATAAGCCGTTCCTGATGCCGATTGCGGTATTTTCAGCCTTTATAACGCCAGCAGAAAGACGTAGGCAAGCCACAGTGAACAGCACGTAAGTGGTGACTTACACTGTCATTTTGTTCATATCGGCATTTCCAACAGAAGTTGAATAAATATAGACCGCAAAAAAAAAGAGGAGGAAAAAGAGAGTTTTATATGAGTAAACATGTAAGTCTTATATGATCATTTCTCTCCAAATAAGCTGATGAAGGCCCAAAAGAACAGGAAGCAAGCTCACATTTGCTGTTGGAGTTCTAATGCTCTAATCTTAATTAAATGAAATGGATATAACTAAACCTCTCGGTCTATTTTTAAATGAAGTTTTAACTAGACTTTGTCCTTATTCTAACTTGGCGCAGAAGCATCACAGCTTGTATGATTCACCGATTAGTGGCATCTGAGTCCAAATATTGAAATGAAATAGGAATTAATAAATCACAAGTACAAGAAGGAGAAGAGGCGCACGCACGTCAGCAGACTACGAGATATTTTCTGGTGATGAACACGTGTGTGTGTGTGTGTGTGTGTGTGTGGTCGTTGAAGCCAAGTGGCGCCTCAGCATCTGCCTGCAATGGTGCCTATTTCTGGAGGGAAATCAGGCTTTTTAGTATGGATCCACAGGACAGGTGTGCAGTGATGAAAACCAGAAGGGAGATCTGTCAGACGTCTGTGAATGGTGTAATAATTAAAATCACATCTGTTGACAAAACTCGTAACTCCAAGTCGCTATCTTATTAGCAGACACTTTGTGATGAACACAAAAAGAAAAGAACAAAAAACAAAACCCTGACCTTTGAGAGCAAAACTTTGGCTCCTCTTGTTTATAATTAGTATTTCTCATTTGAATTGGATTCATTCTCATTATGAAGCTTTCAGGTCAGCTGTCTGGTGTTTACATGTGTGGATGCGCACGCACTTAGTGTCACATCCACAAAAGTGACGACTATGTCCCGAGTGGCAAATCTAATCTGTGGCACGTGTCTGATCAGCTCCCTGAACACAGCCTTCGTCCGTTCCAGGGGGCCGGTTCAGCTCAGAAGCTGCCGTTTTAGGCGCGCGTAACCACACATTCGCATTACTTTAGTGGGCATCCGCAGAAGGAAAGCCGAACTGACCCCGTGTGCAGAAACAACGCAGCCTGAAAACAACCACATTGAATTGTTTATGTTGCAAAAGAAAAAGATTAACAGTGGTGATTTAGGTGTGCGCCTCTTTTATTCATGTTGTTTTTCTTCTAAAGGGAATTTGAATTGTAATATCAGTCTCTGTGTTAAAGTACCTGCTGTTAAGCATGTGGAAAAGTACTTTCTACCTGATTTATTGGATTCATTTGATCTTATATTGAATTTTCTGGTGCAAATACAACACACAGAAGCAGGTAAAAGACTATAATAGAAAAGATCGTGCTTGTCATCATCTCCTTATTTTCTACACCACCTCGACTCTGAGCGCGGGGCGAGGGGAAAAACTCAAAAGGGGCATCAAGTCTGTCCTCCCAAACCAAACACATGGTTTTGTTTTTATGGATATTCTGGTAATTGTGAAGTTGATGTAGTATAATTTGCACATATATCACATAATACTTGAAAACAATATTTACCTTACAGCTAAAAACTGTAGTGTTTAACATTTAACCAAAAAAAAACAGTGTTTTTCCTCCACATGTCATTTACTTGGCATGTTTTGGTCCAAAAATCCTACCCTGCGTGTGTGGTTTTTTTTTTTTTTTTTTTCTTTTCATTTAAATT